>PVIY010027273.1:0-34382 GCA_004026745.1 Myrmecophaga tridactyla | reverse complement strand
TAAGAACAAGGTATGGAACTGGGGCTCAGCTTTTCCTATGTCCATTCTTTTTTAAGTTATCCAGATGCCTTGCTCCCTCTTTCTATCTCCTGACTGTTTTCTCTGAAAACAAATGAAATTGCTTACGTTTCCCTGTCATTATACAGATTTTTTTCCTGCTCTTAAAGAAATAAGTAGGATGAGTAGCACTTTAAAAAACTATTTCCTACAGAAAAGCGAATTGAAATTTGAAGTTGAGATATAGGTTGCAATAATTAGACTTTGAAATATAGGCTATTAGAATTCTACCAAAAATGCTCTGAATCAGCATATAAATTAACTTACAGAGAAGCATTAGAAACAATTTAATTAGAAAAACTACTGACACAAACATCATGTACAGTACCTTTTGATAAACAATGGAGCACACAAGATCCTTGACAGTGGATAAAGATAGTTCCTGGGCTTCAATGGCAACATTCTCCCGTGTAAGGCCAATCTGTAGTAGAAATGAAATTGAATGCACTGAGCCCCTGGAGTTGGTGAGTGACTGGGCACTGAAACTTCCATTGGACAGCCGGGCAGACAGTCCCGTCTTAGGACTTGAACATGGAGAAGGAGTTGGAAGCACAGCAGAAAGAGTCGCAGGTAACACAGACTTCTGGGCTGATGGAGGGGAATTGTTTGCGGACATCTGCCTTTCTTTAATCTTTTAAAATAAATGTCAGTTCTTTTAAAACAGTTACGAAGAGGCTTTGAACTCACAGCGGTAAAAAAACTACTAGACTTTTGGATTTAGTTGAAAGGTCCTTTATTTCCTCTTTTAAGCTACTCATGCCGATGATTACGAATTCCACAACTGTGAGCTGGATACACAAAAGGTCCTACTTCCCTTAATCAGTCTCATCAAAAAAGAGTCTTGTCTTTAGGACCACAACCAGGGATTAGGAAAGGATTTAACATCACTGAGTTATCCTCATCAAAATAGAGCTGACACTGCTTATTTACAAAGAATCTTCATTTTCTTTTAAGTCTGTTTTTGTCTCTCTCTTTTAATTTTAGAAAATACATATTGAATAAAAGTTGTGTTTTCTGTCAAGATGAAATTCTCTTGATTTTAAAAATAACAAGTGCTTAGGATTAGTGTTTGGGATTTATATACTCAATACTTATCCTTCAGTTCACTAATTTGAACAGATACTTTCTCAAATGTCCACACCTTAAATCACCTTCTTAAATGTCTTCAGTTCCATTTTGGTGGTTATATTTTTCTACGATGAAGTATAAAGCTTTTAAAAAATAGTACAAATTTATTTCAATTGATGAATGGGTCCATCGAGAAAAGTTGGTGCTTTCTGAAATGTAGTCATCCTGGAAAGAATTTTGAAAAAAGGGTTAATATTTTACACTCATTATTATTTTAAAAATGCAAGAATCCGTACATTTTTAAAAATGATAATTTTTGGTCTCATGATACCTATAATTCATCAGTAAATCTTCATGGATGGCCATTTTTGGTCTAGTTATCAGGGCCACTTTTTTAAGGAGGTATAATTTCAGGAAGAACCTCCTGCTCCAATAAACACAATTGGCATCCCTTACCTGAAACTTGAAGATGAAACACTTTTATACAATTACACAACTAAGTTATGACAAAAACAAGAGAAAAACAGAAAGGGCAAAAAGAAAAATAAACTGACTACCATAGAAATCAAATATGCACCACCCAGCCATATAAAATATATTTTACTAACACAGAAAAGTTAGGAGTGTTCTTTTTATATTAAAAGTCTTAATTCTCTCAAAACATGACCCATGGTTAGCTCTGTGGACAAATTCCTCCTAGAAGACTAAGGACACAAAACGGGATAAACTTTGCTGGTCATCCAGCAAAGAAAGCTAACATACTTAGGACAGGAACATAGGATAAAGTGATGTCGCCATAAGAGATGTCTAACAGCAACAAAAAAGGACATAGTACAGTTAAATGTGTACCTTAGTTTTTAGGAAAGCACGGTACAAACTGCAAACAAAACAAAACAGGCATGACCTCATAGCTAAGTACAATGCCTTACATGAGCTGGAGCCTTCTTAACTCCATCTATATATCCATAAATGAGACCAATGAAGCATCCAGTATATCTGCAGAGCAACCCAATGTGGAGTAGTTAACAGGGGCTAAATAAATTAGAATGAACATAGAGGAGAGCAAAAACATTTATAGTAGTAGGACTGAGAAAGCTCAGAGTAAACTGAGACTTAGAAAAAACAGTTAAAGATAAAAGAAGCATTAATAGCTCCATTTCAATAAATGATTATACTTTATCTTATTTGTACTGTACTTGACAGTTTATAAAAGTAGTCACATACTTTCTTTTACAATACCTCTTCGAAAATTGACCGCAAATACTATACCTCTTCGAAAATTGACCACAAATACTAATCATCATTTTTGCAGATGAGAATACCAAATCACAAGGAATTGAAGCAACTTGACCAACATCACAGCGCTATTAAGGGGTGAAGTGAGAATTAGAAGCCAGGTCTCATACTTTCTTGCGTGTTACTGTCTCCAGTATACTATTTCTCAAAAGGAACAAGGAAGTGAGAGAATCACTGCTCAGAGAGGATGTTGTTATAGTTGAGAGAGCTCACAGAGAAGGTAGAATTACTCAACTTGTATTTTGCCTATCTTCAGTTTTTAAACAGTTTTTAAACTAAAGCTACAGAAAAACATTGAAAACTGAAACTCAAGCCTGGTGAATAAGAGACTGAAATGCCTTTAAGTGAGTTTGGGTCTCTGGGTCCAGATGCATTCCACAGCATATTGCTAAAGCATATTATAGCAAGCGTAATCATAAAGCAGACTCTTAAGACCTTGGAGAAAAACTTCATAAAGAAGGAAATACTGATGGCCAGGAGATGGGTCAGGGTTGCTTCAGGTCTTCGGAGTTAGAGGAGTAGGGATGTAGATTTCAGAAATTACAGACATATAAACAACATAAATCTTTAGCCAAATATAAGAACAGATTACTAAACAAATGGTTTATAAATAACTAGAAAAGAATGTAACAATCACTAGATGTGAGCACAAATTCAAACAGTGTAAGAAATGTCAAGTCAACTTCATTTACAGTTTGGAAAAGATTAATTATTAGACTTCTTAGATGGAGGAAATAATAAGAGCTTACATTTATAAAGCTCTTAATATCTAGTCGGACACTGTTCTAAATACTTTACATGTAGTTTCCTCATTTAATCCTCACAACAATCTCATTTTATAGCCGAGTAAACAGAGATTTAGAGATGAAAGTACTTCCCCTAGATCACACAATCAGCAAAGACAGAAAAAAAAAAATGTATTCTGGCCAAAAAACTAATCAATATGATTTTCCATGTCATCTTCGTAAATAAGTTACTTGAGTATGAGTTGGGATATTGTGTAAAGTTTATTACTGTATGCCAAATTCAGATGAGAGAAGTCTTTAGAGAAGAGCCGTGGAACTCTGTCCTCCGCCCTATAAAGGGAGGTTAAAGACATAGAAGACACACTTATAAATTCACTAGATTTTACATAGCTAGGAGGAATAAACTAAAATTAAGGTGAAATGTAAAAAGAATAAGTCAAGCTTTGCATTTGGCTTCAACAAGTCAAATGTGATTTAAAAATGGGGAAATGCTGGTTTGGAAGCTGTTCATGTGATAAGGGGTTATCCTACCATGAGCTGAATATGAACTGCAAATATAAAAAGCAACTAAAGGAGCTAACGCAAACTTAAACCCCCAAGACACTGAGATCCTATCAGCAACAGTACAGAGACTAGGCAGTGCTGCATACACACGTGTGTGTGTATATATATACATATACATACATACATAGGTACGTTCATTTCTAGGGTCCATATTTTTAGAGTTCTATTGATTTAAAATAAAAGCATGCATCTAGAAAAGATGAAACCATCATGTGACAAATAAATGCTTAGAAAAACAAACAGAAGACAGAATAGTGGTCCTCAAATATATGAAGATGTATTTACAGAATAATTTCTTTAATTCAGAATCATTCTGGATGTTAGAAGTAAAATGAGGGTAAGAGAACTACTTACTTACCTCATAGGCCATCAGGCAGATCCATCCTACAACAAGTATCTGCCATGAACAGCACATGGCTTTCAAAAAGTGCTCAAGAAATTTTAGCAATTATCATAGTAATGAGATGAGGAATTAATAAGCTGCTAATTTATGCCAAACACGAAGATTGACAAATATTTCTTTAAATCCTAGCAACTACTCTATTCTACTTTACAGGAATGGAAACAGAGTTTCAGAGAAGTTGCTGCTTGCCAAGATTACAAAACTAGTAAGTGATGGAACTGGGATTCAAACTAGTTTCCCCATCTGCAAAAGATTATGTTTTTTCTACTACTTCATACCACCTCCAGCAAATTAACAATGGAACAGGTTGTCTCATAAGGTAATGCGCTCCTTTCCTTACAAATATGACTTGAGTAGGTTTAAAAAGTTGGACAACTTCATTAAAAAGATAGTAAAATATCAAATGAATAATGCAACATGCAAGTTAAATGACTTTAAAATACAGTATACTGCTGTGAAAAATAATACACTAAATTTCAATTTAATATACACGTTAATCTTAGCCAAGTAACAGTAATGTCCAATAATACAATTAACTAGTTTATCGGTACTGATAACTTTCATAACAAACCATATATAAAGGTTATAACTTTGCATAAAAGATTTATAAAAAATTTCACCATCAATACAAATAGAAGAAACTAAGTGAGCTGTCATATTAACTACTACCCACTCATCCCATCTGTCCCTCCTGCTTTGTTTATGAAACACTGATATGCTTTGTAAGATGCAGTGTACAAAAATATTAAGGCTAAATATTTTTTAAAAATCTAAGAATTCTAATTTATGTAAACCTTGGTATTCTGCTTATTTTCTGTCTGTTTTCATGCTTTAATTAGAAAACTGCAACAAGTCTATTTTATTAATTTATAAACTATATATCAATTAGACACATTTCTTTCTAACAGCTATGAGAGGATTTAGATAATGGCATCACTTACTTGGCAAGCACTTCTAATAATTTTATGAGGAATATCTTAAATATTCTTTGGGGGAGTTATCTGCTTATCCTTCCCCAATGAACTCATATGATCTGTCAACAGTACTAAATAGAATCAAAACACAGGATGTTAAAGGCATCTTGAGCCCAAGCTGCCCTATTACAACAGACAAGGTAAAACAGAGACTGTGGAGCTTATGGAGGTGAGGGGAACTTCCTGAGTCACTTCATGGTACCATCACCAGGTACAAGTCTCCTCTTCTTACCTTCCTTCCCTGACCCACACATTTTCTCACATCTTAGCAAGGCCTCTAATTAGGAAAAGCTCTAACAGCAGCATTTTCATTCAACACATATTTACTGAGTTTCCATTACTGCCAAACTGCCAAGAAAGACACTGAGGGTTTATTAGCAGTGACCAAAACCGTAGACATGGCCCCTGCTCTCTTCCGAGTTTACGGAGTGACGTGGGACAAAGTCATTAAACAAATATCCACATGAAGAGGCAGCTCATGATTTAGTGCAGCCAGTTTACTTTTTGTCGTCAGCATGGGCTAAAGTGAAGAGGGAAAATGCTTTTCACATTTAGAATAGCATGTTTACTATGCCTTCTCATAAAAAATGGGTTTTCTCCCCGAAGTTTAGTTTTATGCTAGGAAAGGAGTGGGGGGTGTTTTTCCCTTACTGATACGCACCTATATTCTTTTAGCATGTAATGTGGCTTCTTTAATGCAATACTGATCAGTGTCCTGACATAAATGTCAATATTTGCTGAATACTTAATAATCCTGATGTTGCCTTTAAACAGGGATAAATTTAAAAATTCAAGTAACTGTTGGTTTAAAAAAAATCATACTTTATAGCACTCTCTACACTATTTATATATTTTCATTAATATAACTAATACCTTAGACTAATTATTTTATCCTAAGAGTTCAATACTCAACCATCAGATTGTTACTTGTTTCTTCTAAAATTCTGCTCATTTACATCAGTGGCATCTGAATCCAGTCCTTCCACTGTCAAGGGGAATACAGAGAGGGCACACCATGTATGCTCTCCGCTCAGGCAATGAAACATCTATCTGGCTATAAGATCAAAAACTGCCAACCTGGCAATGCTCTATCAATCCATACTGGGCTTTATATATATACATATATCTTCATTACCTCTTTGCACAGTGCTATCTGAGCAATCTGATTGGCTAACAGCCAATGAGCAATTTCTCACATAGTGCCACTATAAACTAGTCACACACATAGAGAAAACTTTCTAAAACATTGAAATTAAATAAAAACATCTCCTAAGTACATTTCACTTCTTTCATCAATGAGACAACTGCTCCAAAGAGATACACATAGAACAAGTTTAATTTGAATTACACAATTGAAGAGACTCAAAGTGCTATCAGCACAGGTTGTGAATCATAAGCACGGTTATTAAATAAAATTAAAACCTGTACTAGCAAACAATTCCCTAAACATCAAATCCTGTTAAAGTAATTTCTATTTAAAATGAGCAATTAACTGCAAATATGGTATTATTAACTTCAGAACGTTTTTAAAAATCAGAACAAAAATGTTCCTTAAGAACATTTAAATGACCATCTATTCACTTTTTCCCTGTATGAGTTCTTTTCAGTTCTTAGATAATCTTAAAAAAAAAACTCTAACATCCCAAAACTTAATTCTTTCTGTACGTGTGGGGCAGAGTTTAAGTTAAAAACCATCAACTAACGGAAAGAAATTTCTATTTTAAAGAGGTCTTCGGATGAAACTGAAAGCTTATAAAGCTTATAGAATTAAGAGTCACTATCTGGGATGCTTAAAAAATAATTGTAAGATATAGACTGGCCAAGGTTCTCGAATCTGTGCCATTCTGCAACGTGAAATGCTACATACCAAATCTTAGGACCTGGGATGGAAACTGCTCCTTGAATAGGAATCCCCTAGCTCACTTTCTCAGGCCCACCACATTTACTTTACCTACGGAAGCAAAACCTACCATGGAGGTTCCTGCGACACTTTAAAAACACTCCTTTTACTAAAACACGTGACTTCTTCTTGGCCGAATACTTACGCTTGATCTCAAGCCAGATTCTAAAAAGGGTGGGGGGAAGGATTTCTTTAAAAAATAAACTGGCATAGACCCTAGTGGGCCAACTTTATGGAAGCCTTTAGCAGCAAATGCACAGGCACCCGCCGCCCCCGTGGGCACTGGAAGTCCCTAAGCAAGCGCGACACGAGCGAAAGCGTAATCGCTGAAAGTGTAAGGAAAGAACCGCAACACTCAGCGCAAAGCAATAAAAATAACATTTTCTAGGCTGCAAATGACTGCAGTTCAAAACTTTTTGCTTCCTCTGGGGCCACAGCTCGTCAAGGCTGGGTTGTGCAGAGCGGCGGTGCAGGGTGTAACTTATCCCCCCGAATCAAAGCCGACACCGAAGGTCTCGCTTCCTGCGGGGATGGGTGTGGCCGGACAGACAGTGACGTCCCTGCAAGGCGAGTGGAAAAGTCTGCGGGTCGCACACGCGCCCGTCGCTCGGTTCGCATTGGCGCCTGCACACGGCAAGGCCCGGGCTCGCCTTCAAATACGACATCCAACCAGCAACCGAGCAGCAGGTAGTCACTTTCACTGCTCAAAAGGAACAGCGGCCCCCTTCAGTGTGTCATTTTAAAGAAAAAACCCCCCGTGGGCGGCGGGGGGTGAGGAGAACAACTCGCAGCAATGCTGCAAACTTGCAAAAGTAAACACAGTCAGGAAGCCGGGGCGGGGGCTGGCATGCTCCAAACCCCGTCTCCTCACCCCGCGCAGACCGGCACGTCGAAAAGCGACTCAAAGGAAAGGAAAAAAAAGGCTCATCCCGTATTCGGCATCCTGAGTCCCGCGGGTCTGGCGCGTGCGGGGGACGAGCCCGGGGGACCCCGTAACGGAGCCTCGGCCGGCCGGGCCGGTCGCCCACTGAGCGCAGAGCCAAGTTGGCCGAAGCGCCGGCGCCGGAACTCGGTCCCATCTGGCGGCCGCGCCCGCGCCCCCCGGGCCGCCCACCGCCCGCGCCCGCCGCGCGCCCCGCCGCCTTCCCGCCCAGCCCGCCGGCTGCCGCCCCACCCCGCGCGCGGTCCGAGTCCCGCCGCCGCCGCGTGCGGGGCGGGGGCGGGGGAGGGGCGCCCGCGGCCGCCGCCTCAGGCCGACCCTCCGGGAGAACAAAGCGGCGGCGGCGGTGGCGGCGCGAACTTTTTTGGTGTGTGCTCCGCGCTGCCTGAGGCGGCTACTTACAGCGGCGGGCTCGGCCAGTCGGGAGAAACTCCGCGGCCGCCAGCGCCTGGGTCCCGGACGAGGCGCCAGCGAGGCTTCACGCGCCTCGCAGGATCCCGCCCGCCGGCGCCCCTTCCTCCCTCCCTCCCGGTCCCGTCCTGCGGCCGGAGGGCGGGGGGCTGGGGCGCGCGGGGCGGGGGCGCGCGGCCGGCGCGGGGCCTGCCGGGAGCTGTAGTTCCCGGGCGGCCTCGGTCCCCGGCTTTGCGCGCGGGGCTGTGGTCGCTGGGGTTGCGGCGCCGAGGGCCGACGCGAGCTCTGGGCGCTTTCGGGCTCGCTCTGCACCCTCCGAGGTCCCGTGCTCCAAGACGCGGACGCGTGATTAATGCTAGCTGCACACTGTCCTTGTTGGCACTATTGCTACTGAACTGCCTTTCTCTCTTTTGTCAGCAGCTCTGATGGAGGTGATGGTGGCAAGGGAGGAAAACTTGTAAGGTGCCCAGAGCTGCGCGCCCTCCCCATCATGCCATATCTCCTCACTGATCCCCACATTTCCCTCCCTTCTAGCACATCAGCCCCGGGCATTCTGCATCAAGGCAGACACATCCAGAGCCCTTCACCTAAAGCACGGGGAGCTGGAATGGCTGCTTTCAATGTGTTTTGTGTTTCCTATTTCTCCATCTCTTAAGGTGAGTAGTCTCCTACCACCAAACCGAAAGGCAAGCAAGAATCCCGAGCTCTAGGCTTCCACACTCCTGGAAACAAGAATTACAGTGCTTGGGGAGTGCAGCAGCGGCGAGCATCAAGATTAGAATCTAGGGGAAATACTCGATGCTTTAAATTATGGATGTCTGACGTGAGAAGAAAATCTGAGGAGCTGGCTGGCATCGTTTCCAGAAAAAAAAGACATGGTTCTTTTATGACAATAATTTTATCCCAGAAGTATAAAATAAATTGAAACAATCCGATGGACTGCAGTTAAACCACCCATCCCATCAGAAGTCAAGAGGACAGTTTTTATGATAAGAAAGAAAGAAACTTAGGTAAGTGGGCTTCTATTTTCTATAGCAAGTGCACAATGTTAATGGATGTCCCCTAGATTTAAAGTTAAGAAATGGGAACAAAAATAATTTGTATTGAAGATGGGGCAAGTGAAAATATGTATAACCCTGATCTATTCAGAAGCTATGTTGTTGTTTAAAAGGAAATTTCTGAAACCTGCTCAGTAATTGGAAGCTGCTGTCTCATGTTCAGTAGTAGTTATCTAACTATATATTATAGTTAAAGTCATTCTGCCATTCTTTTACTTTAAAATTAAAATTGAAAGTAAACTCACTGAAGTTTACTTTCTTTTTAAAGAATTCTCTTACCTAACTTTGCTTTTTCTTCCTTCCACTTCCCAAAAGATGTTTAGCCCTGCCCTAAATATCCTCTCTCAGCAAGATTCCCAGGACCTCATTGGAGCAGTTTACAGTCAGTCTGATCTTACTTTTGACTTCCATTTTCTCCTGTGGTCCTTAAAGAGACAGAAGTTACTCTTCCTAGAATTTACTTTTCTAAACAAATCAAGCTACTGTTGTACAGATCTAAGGGTTTTGTGTGTGCTTGTGAGTATCTTTCATTTCCACTGTGCTTCTCTTTTTAAAAATAAAATTCGGCTTTTCCACTTAAGATGAATCTTCCAACAATGCATTTAAGCCTAAAACTGTCTTTGTACCTATAATTTTTTGTTCAACATGAACTACAGTTTCTTTAAGACATAGCATTCCATGCTTGTTCCAAGGACATTAAAGGGATAAAGATTTGGTTTAAAAAGTAAAAGTATTACCATGTGCGATTTTATCCTCGGGAGAAAATGTAACCTGAATGACCAAGGTAGAATTGATTTTTCATCTTGGTGGTGTAATATGAAAACCTAGGAGCTTACAGTCTTCCTCTTCTATGGCTGCAATTGCAAATCTCCTTTTCCATATTTTCACTGCCCCCCATCCCTACCTTGTACTTAATGGCAGACATCACCATTCACACATGTTACTTAAGACAAGCAAAGAGGGTAGACTCTCTTGTGACTTGAGATGGCGAGTTACCCAATTGAGAATCCTAAATGCAGCGAAACGTGATGATTTGTTAAGGCCCAACTGAAGGAAATAGTCATTATTTTAAAATGTCTGCTGGGTTTAATTTATAAAACGTGGTTTGAGAAGTTATGATGCTTTTGTGTCTTTTTCTATGAACATGGAACATAGCTGAACAGTTCAGAAAGCATTTGGGTGTTAATATAGAGTTGGTAAATAGTTATAGGAGAAGATGTTTTAGGATCTTTACCAACAGACACACACTTGATGTATCCTTTAAAATGTCCTCCCTCAATTTCCACTGCCACTACTCTCAGCCAGAAGCTCATTGTACATCTGGATTATTGCAGCAGTCTCTTGGTTCTTGTAGACTGGCTTAAATAACTAATCCTTGAATTGGCTTCTCTTGTTTGCAGTCTGTTAGTAATTGCTCTGGGCTCAGAAAGCCCTTGATGGATACTTCTATCACATTTGATTGTGCACCATGTATTTGTCAGATCCCCTTACACCCCCATCTGCACCTCCCCCTACTGAATTTGTGCAAGACCACTTCTTATTTTTATTTGCACATTGCTTAGCACAGTGTTCGGTAAATGTTGCGAATTGGTGAAATTTGTCTTAATTATCTTAGTCAGCCTGCTATTCCTAAAATAGCATAAGATTGACTCTGCAGTTATTCCCTACTGCCTACTACACCAGGTCTAAATTCTTCTGCTTGGATATCAAGGCTATTAATGCGCCTGTTATTTATTGAACACCAGGCATATTTATCCATCTTTATGTAACTTTCTAGGTTTATTCTACAAAGCACTTCCCCTTTGTTTATTCACACTTGTTTCAGATTTGTGTAATTTAAATGTAATTATATACTATAGTTATAAAGATACCTGCTAAAATAGTATATAATCAAAAGTGGTATAGTAAGAATGGCTCTATTAAAAGGAATATTAGGAAAATCTGGTAATTAACAGAGAAGTCACTGCATACGTTCTATCTAGGGTTTCATAAGGTGTTCTTAAAAGTTAATATTCAAGTAATCTATAATAAAAAGCCAATTACCTCAGCCATTCCCATAATTCCTGTTTATCTATGTGGTTGCAAACTAAATTGTCCTGGAAAGAGGAGGTAGCATGTAAAAGTTCCGATTTAAAACTGGAATTATTAAACTCCCTGGGCTACAGAGTATTTCTTGGATTTCACTTTGAGTATTCATTAAAAACCCCTCATCTGAAATGTTGTGAATTGATTATAATATATTTTAAAAGCCAAATGAGAAAGACAGCAAAGATGCTGCAGACTTGTGCAGGGAGGCTGTGTTAAAAAAATTAGTCATCGACTTCCGGGAAGGTGGCCCATTAGAGTAGCTCGATATCAGCCCTGCTCCACGGAAAACTTAGAGAGGGGACAGGAGGGCGACCGAGGCGGCGAGGCGGGAGTGCGGCTGGCCTGGGAGAGCCTTCAGCACCGCATGCGGCAGCCCTGGTCTCAGAGGCCGAGGGACTGGGAGGCAGAAGGCTGGAGCCTGGCTAGGAGTGTGCGTGCGTGTGTGTGCGTGTGTGTGTGTGTGTGTGTGTTTGCATGGACGGGAGCCTGGGACTAGGAACAGTCATAGAACTGCGCATGCGCACAGCCCTCAGCCTCACTTCCGAGCTCTGAGAAAGTGCCAACCTGCACAGCCGGTCACATCTGCCCCCAATCCACCAAGGCATAACACCGGCTGGCTGCCACAGCTCTACGCATGCGCACGAAGGGCCCATGGCTTAGACCAGCGCACACCAGGGTTACACCCCCCTGCCCGGGGCACCCGCATGGATACATCCTCCCTGGCCGCTGGGCGCCCACATTCACAAGCATCAGAGTAACATCCCCAACCTATGCCTGTACCTGCCCTGAAACAAATCACCGTACTGAGTGCTCCACCCCGTGACCTGCTGTACAACCAGCCCACAAACACAAGGCCTTAGACTACTGAAAGAAATCAACTCCCAAAGTAAATCAATCAAGATATTTACATGCCACGAAGACAGCAGAAGATCACTAAGCATGTCACAATGCAGACAGATATAGCCCTGCCTGATGACCAAATTAAAACACCAGAGGAGACAAAGACGTTGGAACAACTAATCAAAGATGTTCACACAACTCTACTTAATAAAATAAGTGGGATAGAAAATGACATAAAGGAGATCAAGAAGACAATAGAAGAGCATAAATAGAAATTTGAAAAAATAAATAGGAAAATAGCAGATATCTCAGAGATTAAAGACTCTGTTGACCAAATAAAAAACATACTAGAGACACACAACACCAGATTTGAAGAGACAAAAGAAAGAATAAGTGATATAGAGGACAGGATAATTGACTTCAAACACTCAAAACAGCAAGTGGCAAAAAAGATGGGAAAAACTCAATGGGAACTCAGGGAAATGATAGGCAAAACAAAATGCAAAAATATAAGAATCGTTGGTGTTCCAGAAGGAGAAGAGAGGGGTAAAGGGCTGTGGTAGCTAGATTCAGGTGTCAACTTGGCCAGGTGAAGGTGCTTAGTTCTATTGCTGTGGACATGAGCCAATGGCATGTGAAGCTCATCTGTTGCTGATTACATCTGCAGTCGGCTAGGAGGCGTGCCTGCTCCAATGAATGATGTTTGATTTAATTGGCTGGTGCTTAAATGAGAGACTCAACTTAGCTAAGGACTAAGATGAGTAGTTAGGGATATAATGAGGGAAAACTTCCCAACCCTCATAAAGGGCATAAATATACAAGTCAAAGAAGCCCAATGAATTCCAAACAGAATAAATCTACATAGGCCTTCCCCAAGGCATATACTAATCAGTCTGTCAAATGTTGAAGAGAAGCAGAAAATCCTGAAAGCAGCAAGAGAAAAACAATCTACTACATACAAGGGAAACCAAATAAGACTGACTTCAGACTACTCAACTAGCACCCTGGAAATGAGAAGGCAGTGGTATGATATATTCAAGATCCTGAAAGAAAAAGACTTCCAGTCAAGAATTCTGTAACCAGCCAAATTGTCCTTTAAAATTGAGGGAGAGATTAAAGTTTTCACAGACAAGGAAGTCCTGAAAGAATTTGTCAACAAGAGACTGGCCCTACAATAAATACTAAAAGGAGTTCTGCCAGCTGAAAAAAAGATAGGAGAAGGAGGTCTGGAGGAGGGCACAGAACTGAAAAGTACCACAAAGGTAATTTAAAGAATACAAAGAGAAAGAGGGAAAAGAATATATAGATCTGACGAAATTAAAAAGATGAGATGATGGAATCAAGAAATGCTTTTTCAGTAATAACTTTGAATGTTAACGGACTGAATTTACCAATTAAAAGATACAGATTGGCAGAATGGATTAAGAAACATAATCCAGCTATATGTTGTTTACAAGAGAATAATTTTAGACACAAGGATATAAATAGATTGAAAATGAAAGCATGGAAAAAGATTTTCCGTGCAAGTTGTAAACAAAAGAAAGCAGGAGTAGCTATGCTAATAATCGGGCAAAATATATTTTAAATGTAAAGACATCATAAGAGACAAAGAAAGACACTATATACTAATTAAAGGGTCAATTCACCAAGAAGATATAACAATCATAAATGTTTATGCTCCCAGTCAAGGAGCACCAAAGTACATGAGACAGACATTGGCAAAACTGAAGGGAGCGATAGATGTTTCAATAACAACAGTAAGAGACTTCAGTACACCACTCTCCTCTATAGATAGAACAACCAGACAGAAGATCAACAAGGAAATAGAGAAGTTAAATAACTTGATAAATGAATTAGACCTAACAGACATATATAGATCTTTGCACCCCAAAGCACCAGGATATACATTCTTCTCTAGTGCTCATGGAACATTCTCCAGGATAGATCATATGTGGGAGCACAAAATAGGTCTTTATAAATTTAAAAGCATTGAAATTATTCAAAGCACTTTCTCGATCACAATGGGGTGAAGCTGGATCTCAAAAACCACCAAAGATTGAGAACATTCACAAATATATGGCGATTAAATAACACACTCTTAAACAACCAGTGGGTCAAAGAAGAAATTGCTAGAGAAATCAGTAGCTATCTGGAGATGAGTGAAAATGAGAATATAACTTACCAGAACTTGTGGAATGTGGCAGAGGCTGTGCTGAAAGGGAAATTTATTGAAAATGAGAATACAACTTACCAGAACTTGTGGAATGCAGCAGATGCTGTGCTGAGAGGAAAATTTATTGCCCTAAATGCCTATATTAAAAAACAAAAAAGAGCGAAAATCAAGGACTTAACAGCACATCTGGAGGAACTTGAGAAAGAACAGCAAACTAACCCCAAAGCAAATAGAAGAAAGAAATAACAAAGATTAAAGCAGAGATAAATGAATGGGAGAACGAAAGAACATCAGAAAGAATCAATAAAACCAAATGTTGTTTTTTGTGAAAATCAATAAAATTGATGGGCCATTAGCAAGACTGACAAAGGAAAAAAAGAGAGAGGATGCAAATAAACAAAATCAGAAATGACAAGGGGTGCATTACCACAGACCCTGAAGAAATAAAAGAAATTATAAGGGAATACTATGAACAACTATAGTCCAATGAGCTAGACAACTTAGATGAAATGGACAAATTCCTGGAGACACACAAACAGCTTCACTGACTCAGGAAGAAATAGAAGATCTCAATAAACCAATCGCAAGTAAAGAGATTCAATCAGTCATCAAAATCTTCCTACAAAGAAAAGCCCAGGGCCAGATGACTTCAGAGGGGAATTTTATCAAACATTCCATAAAGAACTAACACCAGATCTGCTCAAACTTTTACAAAAATTTTGAGGAAAAAGGAACTCTACCTAACTCATTTTATGACGCTAATAACATTTTACTACCAAAACCGGGTAAAGATGCTATAGGAAAGGAAAACTACAGACCAATCTCCCTAATGAATATAGATGCAAACATTCTCAATAAAATGTTAGCAAATCAAATCCAACAGCACATTAAAAGAATTATACACTATGACCAAATACGGTTTATACCAGGAATGCCAGGATGGTTCAACACAAGAAAATCAATTAATGTAATACAGCACATTAGCAAATCGAAAGGAAAAAAATCACATGATCATCTCGATTGATACTGAAAAAGCACTCAACAAAACTCAGCATCCTTTTTTGATAAAAACACTCCAAAAGATAGAAATCAAAAGCAACTACCTCAGTATGATAAAGGGAATATATGAAAAAAATGATAGCCAGCATCGTACCCAATGGAGAGAGAATGAAAGCTTTCCCCCTAAGATCAGTTACAAGACAAGGATGCCCACTGTCACCACTATTATTCAACATTGTGCTAGAAGTTCTAGCTAGAGCAATCAGGAAGGACAAAGAAATAAAAGGCATCCAAATTGGAAAGGAAGAAGTAAAACTCTCATTATCTGCAGATGATATGATACTATACTTGGAAGATCCTGAGAAATCTACAGCAAAGTTACTTGAGCTAATAAACAAATTCAGCAAGGTGGTGGGATATCAAATTAGTGTGCGAAAATCAGTAATATTTCTATACACAAGCAATAACCTTGCTGAGGATTTAGTTAAGGAAAAATTTCCATTCAAAATAGCAATTGAAAGAATCAAGTACTTAGGAATGAGCCTAATTAGGGATGTAAAGGACTTGTACAAAGAAAACTGTATAACATTGCTAAAAGAAATCAAAGCAGATCTAAATAGGTGGAAAGACATTCCCTGCTCATGGAAAGGAAGGCTAAATATAGCTAAGATGTCAATTCTCCTGAAATTGATCCACAGATTCAACACAGTACCAATTAAAATTCCAACAACCTACTTTGAAGATTTGGAAAAGCTAACTGCAAAATTCATCTGGAAGGGAAAGAGACCCTGAATAGCTAAAAGCATCCTAAAAAACGAGAACAAAATGGGAGGATTAACACTCCCTGACTTTAAAATCTATTATAAAGCCACAGTGTTCAAAACAGCAGGATACTGGTGCAAAGACAGAAGCATTGACCAATGGAATCGAATCAAGAGTGCCGAAATAGACCAGCAAATCTATGGTCAACTGATTTTTGGCAAGGCCCCCAAATCCTCTGAACTGGGACAAAATAGTCTTTTTTATAATTGGACATGGAAGAACCGGATAGCAATAGCCAAGAGAATGAAAGAGGACCCTACTTTACACTCTACACAAAAATTAATTCAAAGTGGATCAACCACCTAAATATAAGAACTAGCACCATTAAGCTTCTAGAAGAAAATGTAGGGAAACATCTTCAAGACCTAGTAATAGGAGGTAGCTTCCTAAACTTTACACCCAAAGCACAAGCAACAAAAGAAAAAATGGATAAATGGGAACTCCTCAAAATTAAATGCTTCTGCGCTTCAAAAGACTTTGTCAAAAGGTGACGAGGTAGCCAATTCAATGGGAGAAAATATTTGGAAATCACATACCGGACAAAGGTTTGATTTCCTGTATATGCAAATAAATCATATAACTCAATAACAAAAGAACAAACAATCCAATTATAAAATAGGCTAAAGGTTTGAATAGGCATTTTTCTGAGGAGAAAATAAAGATAACTCAAAAGCACATGAAGAGATGCTCATTTTCATTGACTATAAGGGGAAATACAGATCAAGACTACAATGAGATACCACCTCACACCTATAAGAATGGCTGCTATTAAGCAAAGAAGGAACTATAAATGTTGGAGAGGATGGGGAGAAACTGGGACATGTATGCACTGCTGGTGGGAATGTCTAATTGTGCAGCCACTATGAAAGACTGTTTGGTGGTTCCTTAGGAAACTAAATATTGAGTTGCCCTATGACCCAGCAATAGCACTACTTGGTATATACCCAGAAGAGCAGAAAGCAACGATGCAAACAGCCATTTGCACACTGCTGTTCATAGCAGCATTATTCAGAATTGCCAAAAGATGGAAATAAACCAAATGCCCATCAACAGACGAGTGGGTCAACAAAATGTGGTATATACATATGATGGAATATTATGCAGCAGTAAGACAAAATGACATCCTGAAGCACATGACAAGATGGATGAGCCTTGAGGACGTAATGCTGATTGAAATTAGCCAGACATAAAAGGATAGACACTGTATGATTTCACTTTTATGACCAGCATGAAGGTATAATCCGAGGTTTATAATACAGAACATAGGGGACTTAGAGATACACAGAAGCTAGAGATGGGTGAATCATTAGCTAATGAGGTTGAACTCCAATGTAAGGGAATAGACAGGAGTGAAGGTGGTTCTCTACTGGGTCTATAAGTAATATTACCATACCGAATATGAACAAGATTGAGAGGGGTTGTTTAGACCTACATGTCTCACTGATTAACACTAGAAATATGAATTCTTGCAAGAATTACTTCGAAGATATGAGTCTTGTATAAAGAGTGTTTAAGTCCAGGGTACAGGGGGAGACTTCTATTGCATGCCATATGTTCAAAAGGAAACCATCAGCACTACCACAGCGACAGTGGAGGTAAATAATGGGGTGAGGGACAAGAGTTAAGAGGAGGCTTAGATTTTCTATTTGGCAAGGGTATGTTTATTGGTTTTCTTTCTCTGGGGAACAATGAAATTATCTAAAATTGAGATTGTTGATGAACTATGGACTTTGGGCCCTCCATGTGATGCCTGATGAATACAGGTGGCTGAAGGATGCACTGACTGAGAAGTAGATTGGCAAATGATGGGGCATATTTATGAATAAAGGTTTTGCTGCTACAAAAAGGAACAAAGTCATGAGGCATGCAAAAATATGAATGAACATGTGGGACATTTGGTGAGAAAAAATAAGTCAGAAACAAAAGAACAAGAATGGAATGGTCACCTTTAGAAAATGCTTATAAGAAAACAGGGGCCTAGAGTGTAAGCTTTTAGAGCAGACACATTATGTCCGGAGTGGTGATTGTTATTTCTGGATTTTGAGAAGCTGTTTATATATATATATATATATAACCTGATATTTAGAGATAAGAATGAAGCCGAACAGGTTGGGGTTAAAGTAATTCAGAACATAGGGGTAAGGAAGACAGTGTCTATATTTTAGAACCACACATCTTCTTTGAGACCAATGGAAGAAAGGTTTATTTGGTCTGGAACTGAAATTTCTGTACTGCGTAATCTAATTCAACTTATCTGTATAGCTCATTTAAACAATCGAAACACAGGGAGCACAGAATAAGAAAGAGGTCCTCTAATCCTGTATAGATTATTGTAATGCCTGGATACATCCTAGAGTATATTAAGCAGATAATCAAAAAGTATTGGCAAAGCCCCTTGAGGGATGGGAGAAAAATAAGGAACTATTAAACCTTACCAAAAGGGAATCCCCTGATACTGTGTCAAACTTAAGGGACACCCAAATCAATAAGCCATGCCCTCGATCATAAGGCTTACTCTTGTGAAGCTTATGTAGGTAGAGGAGAAGCTTAGACTACCTATAGGCATGCCTAAGAGTTACTTCCGGAGGGGATCTCTTTTGTTGCTTAGATGTGGCCTTAGCCTCTTTAAGCCCAACTCTGCAAGTGAAATCATTGCCCTCCCCCCTACATGGGACATGAAATCCAGGGGTGAAAGTCTCCCTGGTGACTTGGCAGATGACTCCCAGGAATGAATCCAGACCTGGCACTGTGGTATCAACAATTCCATCCTGACCAAAAGGGGGAAAAAGAAGTGTAATTAATAAAGTATCAGTGGCAGAGAGAGTTCAGATAGAATCGAGAGACTACGCTGGAGGTTGCTCTTATACAAGCTTCAGTTAGACCTTGCTACCTATCATAACCTGATTGGGGAATCAGGACCATCCCAGCCAATCCTAAAGAACACCTAGGGCAATATATAAGATTCCACAAGGGTTCCAGGCACTAGAGTAACTTTCCTGAAACCCAGAACCTCCAGATGGGTCCCTGGTCCAGATAAGTCCTGAAACCTAGCCCAGCCTCTCCAGAACATCAGATAGTTCCATTGCCCTACTCCATTTTACTTACAGAATCTTACAATATGAGAAATTTAGAATTGCCATAGCCTAAACACCCCTAAAGAGTGGAATGGAAAGATCAAAGGTGATGGTGGAGTTATACAGAGAAGATAGGATTTAACAAATGAATGTGAATGCTGAATCATTAAATTGATATCTCTTTTGGTCTCCAGTATTTTAGAGCAGCTAGAAGTAAAAACCCGAAATTGTGAAATTGTAACCCATATCAAACTCTGAAATATGTTCTACAACTAATTGTGGAGCTGTGCTTTGAAATTTATAGCTTTTTTGGGTATATGTTATTTTTCACAAAAAAACAGAAGGAAAAAATTTCAATTGTGATGACAAAAAATATTTAAGCCCTCTAGCCTCCTATATTTTTGAGCAGCTAGGGGGGATAATCTGAGATCATATAGTAGCCCATGACAAACTCTGGGATCTGTCCTGTAAGTACTTGTTGAAGAGTGCTTTGAAAACTATTGCTTTTTTATTTCTTTGCTTTGTCAATATGTTATACAAAAAAAAGAAACCCTATTTAAAAAAGATACTACAAAATTCTGATCATATAATGAGACGATCAAAGGTGTATGAGGCAAAAAAAAAAATGTAGGAACATATTATAGAGGCATATCAAGCAGCTGATTAATAAACATACAATACTAAAAAAAAAAGAGTCGTCACATCTGACCCTAACTGGAGCAGAGGAAACTGCAAGAATCCTGAGGAGCCTTTGGGAATAGAGGGCTGGGATGGGGTTTGGGAGTCTGAAAACAGGGTCCAATCCGGGCTCTACCTTTTAGTAGCTGCATGATACTTAATCTCACCAAGAATCTATTTGCTTATGTGTGGAAGGGGTGTGGGGGGGTAGTAATTACTTATGTCGTGGGTCACTTTGCATAGTGCAGGAAGCACTACACGTGCAAGGGGTCTTGAAGTTAACGTGCCTAGATGTGCAGTGTGAGTCTACAATTTAGCAATCTGTGTGACTGTGGATAAGCTAACGTCTCTGCTCCCGTCTCCTCCTCAACAGTTAACTGGGATGATAATAGTGCTTACACCATGAGTTGTTATAAGGCTTATTGAGATGACATGTGGAAAGCTCTTTTTTTTTATTGGAGAAGTTGTAGGTTTACAAATAAGACCATGCAGAAAATACTAAGTTCCCACATATACTTCTCCCCACCCACCCCATTATCAACACTTTGCATTAGTATGGTATATTTGATGCAATTGATGAAAGAATATTATTATGATTGTACTATTAACTATAGCCTATGGTTTTTATTAGCATTCACTGTTTGTGTTATACAGTCCTATGGTGGTTTTTTCAGAAAAACAATTTTATTTTAGTACCACATATATATGCCAGTTTGAAACTGTCTTGTACCCGAGGAAAGCCATGTTCTTTAATCCTCATTTGATATTGTTGGGTGGGATCTTTTTTATTGTTTCCATGGGGATGTGACCACCCAATTGTGGGTGGTAACTTTTGATTGGATGGTTTCTGTGGAGATGTATCTCCACCCATTCAAGGTGGGGTTGCTTACTGGAGCCCTTTAAGAGAGAACCATTTAGGAAAAAGCTTTAGAGACAGCAGAGCCCACACAGCCCACCTTTGGAGATGCAGAAGGAAAATGCCCCCTGGGGAAGTCTTATGAAATGAGGACAGAAAGCTCAGCATGTGCCTTCCCAGCTGAGAAACCCTGAACATCATCGTTTCTTTCTTTGGAATTAAGGTATCTTTTTCTGGTTGCATTAATTTGGACATTTTTATGGCTTTAGAAGTGTAAACTTGCAACTTAATAAATTCCCCTTTTAAAAGCTGTTCCATTTCTGATATATTGCATTCTGACAGCTTTAACAAGCTAAAACAACATATAAAACCTAACATTTCCCCTTTTAATTGCATTCAAATATATAATTCAGTGCAGATAATTAGGTTTACAGTGTTATGCTGCCATCACTACCATCTATTAACATAACTTTTTCATCAGCCTAAATAGAAATACCGTATAATTTAAGCATTAACTCCCCATTTCCTACCTGCGCCCCAGCCCCTGGCAATCTGCATTCTAATTTCTGACTTTATGGATTTGCTTATTCTAATTATTTCATATCAGTGAGATCATTCAATATGTGTCCTTTTATATTTGGCTTATTTCACACAACATAGTGTCTTCAAGGTTCATCCATGTAGTCACATATATCAGATCATCATTCCTTTATATGGCTGAATAATATTCCATTATGTGTATAAGGCACATTTTGTTTATCTATTCATTGATTGATAGACACTTCAGTTATGTTCATCTTCTGGCAATTGTGAATAATGTCACTATGAACATCGGTATGCAAATATCTATTTTGAGTCCCATCTTTCAATTCTGTGGGTTATATGTGTACCCAGAAGGGGGATTGCTATGTCTTATGGTGATTCTATACATATTTTCTGAGGTATCACCAAACTGTTTTCCTCAGCAGCTACACCATTTTGCATTCCCACCAGCAATGAATGAGTTCTCATATTTCTCCACATCCTCTCCAACACTTGTTATTTTTCATCTTTTCCTTCTCCTTCTTCTTTTATTATTTTTTTATATATAGATGCTATTCTAGTGGATATGAAATGGTATCTCATTGTGGCATCGATTTGCATTTCCCTAATGGGTTATGATGTTGAGAACCCTTCATGTGCCTTTTGGCCATTTGTATACTGTCTTTGGAGAAGTATCTATTCAGGTCTTTTGCCCATCTTTAAATTGGGTTGGTTGTCTTTTTTTTGTAGGATTTCTTTATAAATTTTACATATTAAATCCTTATCAGATGTATAGTTTCCAAATATTTTCTCCCATTTTGTAGGCTGTTTTTAACTTTCATGATAAAGTCCTTTGATGCCCAAAAGTTTTTCATTTTGATGAGGTCCCATTTGCCTGTTTTTTCTTTTGTTATTCATACTTTGGTGTAAAGTCTAAGAAACTGGTGTCTAGCATAAGATCTTGAAGATGCTTCTAAGAGTTTTATAGCTCTGGTTCTTATATTTAGCTCTTAAATCCATTTTGAGTTGATTTTTATGTATGGTGTGAGATAGGGATCCACTTTCATTCTTTTGCATATGGGCATCCAGTTTCTAGCATCGTTTGTTAAGGAGAAAGCACTTTTTAAATGGCCTGGCACATGGTGAATATTCAATACGTGTTCACTATTATTATTTTTCACATTAAAGAGTGCATTTTAGGTGTTCATATCTACTCCTGTCCTTTGGCAGCACAGGAAATAAAAATTTCTAAGCTTGATTCTATGCTAGGAAATTCAAAATGATATCAAAGACTTAAAAGAAAGAGGAATCCCTCTGGCTATAAAATTAATTGTTGTTTACTTCATCAAAGGAAAATGGTACTGTACAGTTCCTCAAGTGACCAGAAGTTATCACTGTGACATTTTCTACACTAACAGATTAAAATACTCCAGTGCAGGATAAAAATCACAAAATAGTCATATATTTGCTAGTTTCATGTTTAATACAGTGAGTCAGACCATAATGAACCTGAATATTTTACTATAATTAAACTATGATCATGACACCTCAAATTCCAAAACCTGAAGTATAATCCTACATTTTAAATTGTCTCCTCTTCCTTTAAATGTTTGTGGAGCATTTAGCTGAAGATTAGCTGATATTAATTTGGTTCATTGGTAATTTTCCGTAGATTCCCACTGGGACATTGCAGTCCCTGATTATTGATTCAATAAGCACTTTTGAGAGACAACTATGTACTAGGCATTTGATAGAATGCATAGATGAAACAACTTCCATTCTCCAGAGCCAAAACCTTATTAGCTAAGATATGTGAAAATATATAGTACATAGAAGATATTAAAGAAAAAAATAAATAGGAGGAAAAATAAAGGGTTAGAAAATGTCAGAAAAGAAAAAAAAATTCACCCCTGACCTGGGGAAGGCTAAATGCATGGAAAAGGAGGACGAGTAGGATTTGGAAATATGCAGGAGAGAAACAGGAAAAACAAACATTTTATTTGGAAGCAATAGTGTGAACAAAGGCATGGAAAACATGGAGCATATTTGTGGACCAAATAGTTTAGTCGAGCATAGACCCTAGATTTTTTTTCCTTACAAATTTTTTAAAAACTCAGATATAATCCACATACCATGAAATTCTCCCTATTAGCATGTACCAGCTTGTGGCATTTATTACTTTCCAAAAATTGTGTAACCATCACCACTATCTATTCCCAAAATGTTTCATCATCCCAAATAGAAACTGTACCCATAAATAATAACCTCCTCCCCTTTCTCCTTCTGCCTAGCCCCTAGAAACTTTGAATTTACTGCTATCTCTATAGATTTGCCTATTCTACATATTTTGTATACATGGCATCATACCATATTTGTCCTTTTGTGTCTGGCTTATTTCACTTAGCATAAGGTTTTCAATGTTCATCCATATAGCATGTATCAGAGCTTCACTTGTTACGGCTGAATAATATTCTATTATTGTTTTAGTTTGTTAAAGCTGCTGGAATGCAATATGCCAGAAACTGAATGGCTTTTAAAAAGGGAATTTATTAAGTTGCAAGTTTACAGTTTTAAGGCTGTGAAAATATTCAAATTAAGGTACCAACAAGAGGTTATCTTCACTCAAGAAAGGCTGATGCTGTTTGGAACACCTCTGTCAGCTGGAGAGGCAGATGGAAGATGGCTGGCATCTGCTGGGATCTTTGGCTTCTGGACATCTCTGTCAGCTGGGATGGTAATGGTGATGTCTGCTAGCTTTCTCTCCTGGCTTCTTCATATGGTTTCCCCTGGGGCATTTTCTTTTTTCATTTCCAGAGGTCTTTGGCTGTGTGGGCTCTGGTGGCACTAAAGCTTTTTCTGAAATAGTTCCCTCTTACAAAGCTCTGATAAATGACTCTACCTTGAATGGGTGGAGACATATCTCCATGGAAACCATCTAATCAAAAGTTACCACCCACATGGGGTGGGTCACATCTCCATGGAAACAATAAAAAAGATACCATCCAGCAATATTGAATGAGGATTAAAGAACATGGCTTTTCTGGGGCACACAACAATTTCAATTGTCACAATTATATAAACAGACAACATCGTGTTTACCCATTCATCTGTGGATAGACACTTGGGTTGTTTCCACCTTTTGTATTATAAGTAATTGTTTGAGTCCTTATTTTCAATTATCTTGGTTTTTTACCTAGGAATGGAATTGCTAGGTCACATGGCAAATCTATGTTTCACCTTTTGAGGAACGACCAAACTGTTTTCCACAATGGCTGAACCATTTTATATCCCCACTGACAATGTATGAGAGCTTCAATTTCTTCGCATCCTTATCAACACTAATGAATTCCCATTGGTTTGATAATAGCAATTCTAGTGAGTATGAAGTGTTATCTCATGGTCTTGATCTATTTTTATTTCCCTAATGGCTAATGATCTTGATTGGCCTTTTGTATATCTTCTTTGGAGGAATGTATATTCAAATCCTTTGTCCATTTTTGAATTGGGTTGATTTACTTTTTGTTGTTGAGTGGTAGCAGTTTTTAATATACTCTGAGTACAAGTCCTTTTATTTATAGATAAATTATAGATATTTTCTTCCATCCTGTAGGTTGTCTTTTCACTTTCTTGATAATGTCCTTTGATACACAAAAGTTTTAAATTTTGATGATGTCCACTTTATGTATCATTATTCTGTTGCTCATGCTTTTGGTGTCATATCTCAGAATCCATTGCCTCATTACAAGTCCTGAAGATATCTCCCTATGTTACCTTCTGTTCTAGTTTGCTAGCTGCCAGAATGCAATATACCAGAAACAGAATGGCTTTTAAAAAGAGGAATTTAATAAGTTGCTAGTTTACAGTTCTAAGGCCAAAAAAATGTCCCAATTAAAACAAGACTATAGAAATGTCCAATCTAAGGCATCCAGGGAAAGATACCTTGGTTCAAGAAGGCCAGTGAAGTTCAGGGTTTCTCTCTCAAGTGAGAAGGCACATGGTGAACACGATCAGGGCTTCTCTCTCATCTGGAAAGGCACATGGTGAATCACACAGGTTTCTCTCTCTCATCTGGAAAGGCACATGGTGAACACGGTGTCATCTGCTAGCTTTCTCTCCTGGCTTCCTTTCATGAAGCTCCCAGGGAGGCATTTTCCTTCTTCATTTCCAAAGGTCGCTGGCTGGTGGACTCTGCTTCATGGTGCTACAGCATTCTCTGCTCTCTCCGAATCTCTTGCTTTCTCCAAAATGTTTCCTCTTTTATAGGACTTAAGAAACTAATCAAGACCCACCCAAATGGGTGGAGACACACCTTCACCTAATCCAGTTTAACAACCACTCTTGATTAAATCACATCTCCAGGGAGATGATCTAATTACAGTTTCAAACATACAATAGTGAGTAGGGATTAGGAGAAACAGCTGCCTTTACAAAATGGGATTAGGATTAAACATGACTTTTCTAGGGTATGTACATTATTTCTAACCATTATACCTTGTAAGAGTTTTACATCTTTTTGCTCTTGTATTTAGGACCTTGATCCATTTTGAGTTAATTTTTCTGTATTGAGTCCAACTTCATTCTTTTAATGTGGAAATCCAGTTGTCCCAGTACCATGGTGGTAGAGAGTATTCTCGCCCCATTGCATGTATTTGGTGCCATTGTCAAAATCAATTAACCAAAGATATATGGGTTTATTTCTTAATTCTCAATTTGAATGCATTGATCCATATGGCTATCCTTATGCCTGTACCATGCATTTTGATTGCTGTAGTTTTGTAGTAGATTTTGAAACTGGGAAAGATTACACCCACAATATTGTTCTTCTTTTTCAAGATTATTTTAACTATTTGGAGCCCCTTGCAATTCCATATGGATTTGAAGATTGGCTGTTCCACTTCTGCGAAAAAAGACTTTTGGAACTTTGATTAGGACTGTATTGAATCTCCAGTTCACTTGGGTAGTATTGACATTTTAACAAACAATATTTTCTTCCAATCCAGAATACAGGATGTCTTGCCACTAACTTAGGTCTACTTTAATTTCTTTCAAAGTGTTTAGTAGCTTTAAGTGTACAAGTCTTTCACTTCCTTTGTTAAATTTATTCCTAGGTATTTTATTTTACATGCTACTGTAAATGGAATTGTTTTCCTAATTTCCTCTTCATATTGTTCACTTCTAACATATAAAAATACAACTGATTTTTGTGTGTTGATCTTGTACCCTGCAACTTTGCTGAGTTTATTTATTAGCTTTCAGCTTTCTTGTGTATTCTTTGGGAGTTTTCATAAATAGGATAATATCAACCTCAAATAGAGATGATTGTACTTCTTAATTTCCAATTTGGTTGTCTTTTATTTCTTTTTTCTTGCCTAATTGCTCTGTCTATAACTTGCATTATAATGTTGACTAATAGAGGGGAAAGTGGTCATCCTTATCTTATTTCTGACTTTTGGAGGGAATTTTTCAGTCTTTCACCATTCAGTATGAGGTTAAAAGTTGTAGATTTTTCACGAATACTTTTATCATATGGAGGATGTTTCCTTTTTTCCCTAATTGTTGGCAGTATTTTTATCATGAAACATTGCTGAATTTTGTCAAATGCGTTTTCTGCATCAATTGTCATGATCATGTAGTTCCCCCCCCCCCTTTGTTCTATTAATGTGGTGTATTACTTATGTTGAAACACTCTTGCATTCCTGGAATAAATTCTAGTCAGTCATGTTGTACAATCACTTCTTTTCTTTTTTTTTCCAAACTAAACATTTTATTGTAAATAGCTCATCATGGTATCCCTCCTGCTTCTTTCCCCACCTACCCTTGCTTCTTTCTAGTTTTGTTTTTTATTTTTTTTAATGATTTTTATTAACAGGACTTAGTGTTTCCATGGGCTATTGTAGTACATTAAAATGCTTCCCCCAGCACAGCTGGAGGTAGAATGTTTCATTGTAACTTTGGTTCCATGCCCAAAACCAATCTTTGCTTGATCTGCTGAAACTGATTCCATTGTTGTTGTGGTTTTTCTTTGCACAATATATATTTATAGTTGTTTGGTTTGACATATGCGTGTTTCATTAAATGCAGCATATATAAATTTTTTACAGGGCCGTGTAGGAACTGTCAGGTAAGAAACCTTGAATGATCCTTTTCAAATACACAATTGTAGTCCTGGCTACTGAGTGGTTCTTAGCTTTTGATGTCCCTCTTACTTGTGTAAACAATGTTGCCATCTTTGAAGGTTTGGAAGCATTTGCTTTTCTAGGTCTTATCCCTGTTACTGGTTACTCTTTTAAGAGGTGACTTGGCATTAAGGCCATAGAATAAAGGCGAGAGAAGACCAAGAATAGAAACAGTTACTTTTTTTTCTAAGTCCTTTATCTGTCTTTTCTGGATGTCTGCTTTATCTTCTAAGTCTCAGATTCTCTGATGGGCTTGCTGTAAGAGCGCCATTCTCTCCTGAAAAATCTGATAGTTGTAGTCCTGTTGTTTCTTAGCATCTGCAGCCATAACTTTTCCACTGCACCCTCATTGGGCCCCCTCCTATTTATTTTACTGTTACCCCCACTGTCCACATAACTAGCACCTCGAGCCGTGCTGGATTGCAAGCAAAAGTGTACTTTTGCTCATGTGATACTTGTCTCCCCCTTATCACCTGGAAAACACTTCTAAATCCCATTCATTTCAAACTTCTCCTCTATGATGGCTTTCCTGTCCACTCCATACCAGATGGGAATAATTACTTCTCTCTTTGTGCTGCAAACATACTATTTTTGTAGCACCAGTGACACTTTCTTGCACTGTTCTCACTTGCTAGACCGTAAGCTCCTTGAGTACAGAGATCATATCCGATTCATCCCTTTATCTCTTGCAGATTGCCTAGCATTAGTGTTAGTGCTACTGATATGGTTAAATATTAGAGATTTGGGAGTTATCTCACATGGTGGAGAATAAAATTATGGGAAGGGATGAAATTGCCTTGTGTACTGGCCAAGGGCAGGAAATATATTCAGTTAGTTCCTACATTGCAGCTTGGACTCCAAAGCATCTGCACTTCCCACCATATTACATTAGGACTGGAAGAGGTCCATTCCATTTGGCAATTAGAGGTTAATAATTTGTTGATACTATCAGAGAGGTGTCAGGAGACTGATGTGGCTAAAGGCAGACTACAGTGAATTAAGGAGCTGAATGGTAGGTAAGAAGAGGATATGGAGAGTACGCTTGTGAGCCTCAGACTTTTCAATTTCAAGAACCAATAAATTTACTAATATTGGAGGCTAACAGAGTTTCCAATGGACAACAACAACAAAAAGCCAGGAACCTTCAACCTATGATTATATTAATTAAGAAACCATATACCATCAAATATGAAGAAATAATGTAAGTATAAAGATAAGCCTTTTAATTACATATAATCACCTTCTTAATCAGACATATATTTCTTAAAGTTTTTTACTTTGCATAAATTATATAAGCATAGTTAATGGACAGGCATTATTACAGAACTGGAATCGGGGAACTAATGACATAGCTTACATTAAACAGTGGAAATGAAGGGAAAGAAGGCAACGTGTTGAGCAGGGAGCAGGGCCAAGGGAGAGTGTCTTAGTTTGCCTGAGCTGCTCCATTGGTTTTGGCTTCCACAACACATGTTTATTAATCTTGATATCAACAAGGCTTGCTTTCTCCCCAAAGACTGTAGCATTCTGGTGCTGGCTGCTGGCAATCCTTGGGGTTCCTTGGCTTTCCTGTTCTGTGCAATATCCTCTCCTTTCTATTCCAGGTTCTCACTGACTTCTCGGTTCTGTCTCCTTCCTGGGCTTTCTTTCTAATAAAGCCTCCCGTAATCTATATTAAGACTCACCCTCATTCAGTTGGCCACACCTTAACTAGAAATAACATATTCAGGAGGTCCTATTTACAAGGGGTTCACAGCCAAAAGGATGTGGATAAAGATTAAGAACATGTCCATTTGGAAGTACACAATTCAATCTCCCGCAGAGTCATTGCCTGCCAGTTGTGAGGAATCAAATATTTCTTCATGTGATGGGCACTACTGTGAATAATGAGAAAACAATGAGAAAACTTCCAGATGTTCAATATTTCCTAGAGAATTTACTATGTTGCTAGATTCCTGCCCTTAAAGGGATTATATTATCAAAGTGTTTTACACATGTAAAGTATATACGCATAAATTCATACATGCTATAAAATAATAATCATGTAGATAGCTGCATAATTTAAAGATTAGCATGTGTAATATGAGCACACAGATATAGACATAATCAGGCTATTATCTATCCATTAGATAATATTTCCCTCATATTTTCAGTCTCTAAAAAGCCTGAATAATAATTTTTACTGCATTCTAAATATCTCTAGTAGAGACCTGAATGTCATAAGTTTGAGCCATTAGCTTGCTTTCTGATTGATGTAGAGTAGAATATGGAGACGGAACCATTTCACCTCGGCATGAAATGAAGTGTATAGTTCTATGGCCACTCCCTTTTGCTTGTGAAATTTCCTTTCTAAAATTACTACATTGTTTCTTCCTAAAAACGCAATACACTTCTAACCCCAGGCTGTTAGAAGGATTTTCTTGGCGAACTGAAACAATATATCATGAAAGGCAATTAATCATTCTCTTTTGCTTTCTTACAGTGCTCCAAATTCCAACTTTAGGGCTCTCCTTAATAGGTATGTGACTTACTGAGTGAGAAGCATAAAAGATCAAGGTTTGGCCAGTGGCAGAAAGGGATTAGTTTTACTAAAATTGTATGCTGCTGAATTTAAGCTTCTTTTTTAGGGAACTTCAGTTACGCTCTTGACCTGGTGCTGATGATGAGCTTTGTTGAAAATATTAAAATGCTTTTTCAAACATTGAAATTGAAGATGGATTAGTTCATCTAATTTATTATAGTCTGAAAAATGGAGTACATGTGAACTGTGGTGCTGAGAGGATTTTTTATGACTGCAATCTGTACTGTCTTAGTTTTATTAAAACACTCAAACTACTTCGCTAATGTTTTCAGTATATAAATAAAACAAACAGCATAAATTCAGCCTAAATTTAAGCAAAAATAAAGATATTTATAGGAGCCTATGTAAATTAAAGGCAGCATTTATGTTATGATATTGTGTGTGACTTTCTAACCATTATCATTAATAGCTATGCCTGGCAGAGTAAACTTATTTTTCTTAATAATGGCTGTTATTTTCTGTGAATTGTGTCTTTTTAAATTGCTTCCTGAATGTTCCATTTTCTGACCCTGTGGGAAGATATTTTAGAGCTTTTCTTCCTCTTTCAATTGAGACTGTAGGCTCTAACCTAAATCTTAAAGACCAAGCCATCTTTTTGACTCAAAAATTATGCTTGTATTGATTATCCATTCTTTCGTGAAAAGTCAGAAAGGGCTAATTAGCAATCACAATGAATACTGCTCTGAGATTCCAAAATTGAGAGAGCATTTTTTACAGTTGTCTGACTGTAGTGTATGTAGCTCCATCAGTATAAAAACCTCACAATTTCATGTCATGAAAACTTAGATAAATAGAAAATAACACCTTAGAAAATTCATAAATGACCCAAAGCAAGAGACAACCAAGTATTTCAGTCTTGACTTCAGGTTAAATTAGTTGAATGTTTTAGTATTTAATTTTTTTTAATAAAAAAAATCACCCTCTTTTCCTTCGAATGGATATGATATTAGACATTGATTAAAGGGGAAAAGGCAATACAAAATGAGTATTCTGCTTAAAACTTAGAAATAATTTTAGAAGTGTCTGTTTTTCCGTTCAGTAAAGACATTTCAGCATATTAAAATTAGGTAATTTTACTTGCTACTTATATTTTCCCCTTTGAAACTATAAAATCCTGTACAGTAATAATAAGTAGTAAAAGTGCTCTGACTGCAGATGAATAAGCTTTGTTGATTCTGAGCAGGTTGTTTTTAACACTGGGGATGATAATAGTATCTCTCTCGTAATGTTGTGAGTAGTACATGAATAAGTTTATGGCCCGTGCTTAGAACCCTATAAATGTTGGCTGTCGTAACAGCAGTTACCACTACACTACTGGAAAGTGAAAGATGTGAGTTTTATAGCTGGTGCTGCCATGAATCTCTCTGAACACCAGTTTCCTTAATTGTAAAATGAAGGGTAATGGATTAAATCAGGAAGAGTCACAATTTTTTTTGAGGTAGGATTTATAATCAGTCAAATGCTCTAATCATATGAGATCTAGCAAATATAATCACCTGTGTAATCAACTCCCTAATCAATCTCTAGATCAGTTTATCACCCCCATGAAAGTTCCTCCTTGATCCCTTCCAATGGATTTTTACTCTTCGTAGGAAGCCACCTTCTGATTTCCATCACCATACATTGATTTGTTTGTTCTCGAATTTCATATGAATGGAATCTCGCAGTAGAGTCTTTTCTGTCTGGCTTTTTTTTTTTGCTCAACCTAATGTTTTTAAGATTCATATATGTTGTTGAGTGCCTAAGTAGTAGCTACTTCTTTTTTACTGCTCAGAATTATTCCATTGTATGAACATAATGGAATTCCATTGTGTGAACATAATGGAATAACATTGTCATTCCATTGTTTATTTATCCATTCACCTGCTAAGGAACATTTAGGTTGCTTTTAGTTTTTAGCTATTATGAATAATGCTACTATGAACATTCTTGTTCTGTGTCTTTGTGTGAATATGCGTTTTCATTCCTCTTGGGAAAATATCTAAGAATGAAATTTCTGGGTCAAAGACCAGGTGTATGCTCAATTTTATTTAAAAAAAAAGCTAAATTTTTTCCTGATGGCTTTACTATTTCAAGTTCCCCCCACCAATGTATGAGCATTCCTGATGCTCAGTATCTTTGCCAACATTTGGTGTTATCAGCCTTTAATTTTAGTCATTCTGCAGGGTATAATGTGATCTCTCATTGTGGTTTTCATTTGCATTTTCCTGATTAATAATGATGGTGAATACCTCTTCATCTTTTTATTGGGCAGTTGTTTATCTTCTTTGGTGAAATGTCTGAGCAAATATTTCTCCCCATTGGATTGTTTGTTTTCTTGTTATTGACTTAAGGAGGTGTTTATATATTCAGGATACAAATTCTGTGTCAGACATTTGTGTTATGAACATTTTTCTCCCAGTTTGAAGCTTGTCTTTCATTTTCTTAACAGTTTCTTTTTGTTCAGTTGTTTTTAATTTTGATGAAGACCAATGTATTTTTTTTCTTGGTGGCTGTGCTTTATGTGTTCTTTCTAAGAAATCTTTACCTGCCCAGAACTGTGAAGATATTAACCTATATTTTCTTCTAGAAGATAACCACATTATTAAAAGTCCAGTTTTAAATGCTGAAAAAGAAAGCTGTTGATGGATCCCCAGCTCTCCCATGACCCACTCATAAAAATAAATAAATACTAAAAAACAAAGCATATCAAAAACCAAAAAAGTTTAGTGTTTGAAAGTTGGAAAAAATGATGAATTTTGAGTAAGTTGAAAATTATTCATAAATTGGACATAAATAACCTGGACCTTATAAATAACATGACAATGTTGGGTTGCCTGCCCTCAGAAAGTTATTTTGAAAGAAAAACTGCTAATTAGGTTGCTTAGAAACATTGCTATCATATCTTTCACTTTACTATTAAGAGAGGATGAAATGTTTTCTGGTATCTTAACATTTAAAAAAATTGTCATTTGAACACAATTTTCATTTTCACCATGAGGAGTTTTATAGAATCTTGAGCCTGTCCTTCACTCTATTCAATCTTTTCCTAAAGAAATTTTCCTACCATATAAATCCTCTTTAATATGTGTGTATGTGTGTGTATTTTTGATGAGAGATTGGGGCAGGGTGAGGGAGTGTGATATGTTTAATGAGAAGATTTCACTAGTAAATGTATTGCAGAAACCATCGAGTTTTCCTATGTTGATTGAATAAATAGTTATGGGCCACCTACGCAGACTGATCATTGTAACTAGTACAGGAAATACATCTGCGAGCAAGGCAGGCTCAATCCCCGCCCTTAGAGAGTCCAGCAGAGAAGAGAGAGGACTTAACAAATCCTGTAGTAATATGTGTCTTGTTACAGGGGAAATAAAGGGAGCTATGGAAGTATACCAGAAGGACTGATCCCATCTGAGGGCTAGGGAAAGAAGGCATTCCAGTGAAGTGATTTTTAAGTTGGGGAACCCTTTATTTAGTGGGAATTTATAAGTCATTTCTTTGTCATTTTAGTTGAGGTTGACTCTAAGCTGATGTCAGATAGATCAAATTTATGGATGAGTTGAAGTGGAGAAGGATAATAAAAGGTTGCATGAAACTACAGGCATTCCAAAATATCATTATACGTTGAAGTCAGGTGAACCACATATATTAGAAGATAAACTTGAAAGAGACAAAGTCCTATACTAGTTTACTCTAAATATAGTATTTTATAGCACAACACCATAGGTTTAGCAGATATGTCTTAAATCACAGAATGATTATAAATTGTTTTTATTTTTTAACCTCATGGAAACAGGATAAAATGTCTTTAAAAAGTTTAGTTCTACAGTTTGGTACTTCTTTATAAAGTTGCTCTTTAAAAATAATCTCAAAAATATTACAGTAATCTATGTACATATTAGAGGGATTTTGGATTTAATTTGCAAATGCTACACCTTATTTTCCATTGCATCTGTCATTTCATTTGAATTTATAGAATTAGAGAGTCTTAAAATATATTATGATCCACTTAACATCCTTGATTATGTTTTTTAACTTGCACCACAAAACTTTAGTTAGTAACTCTGGGTGGAAACAAGCTCTCAAGCTTGTCATGTTTCATGCAGTATCATAAATATATACAAGAATTTGGTGACTTCTCACCTGACTTGATTCTAAAAGATGCAAAAAAAAA
>PVIY010027272.1:0-34378 GCA_004026745.1 Myrmecophaga tridactyla | reverse complement strand
TTCTGTGGATACCAGTCACCCTCTTTCCCCAGCAACTCCTGTCATTGCCCAATGGGCTCATGAACTAAGTGGTCATGGTAGTAGGGATGGAGGTTATGCATGGGCTCAGCAACATGGACTTCTACTCACCAAGACCGACTTGGCTACAGCCACTGCTGAGTGCTCAATCTGTCAGCAGCAGAGACCCACACTCAGCCTCCGATGTGGCAGCATTCCCCGAGGTGACCAGCCAGCTACATGGTGGCAGGTTGATTACATTGGACCACTCCCTTCATTGAAGGGGCAGCAGTTTGTTCAAACTGGAATAGACACACACTTTGGATATGGGTTTGCTTTCTCTGCATGCAATGCTTCTGCCAAAACTACCATCCGTGGGCTTACAGAATGCCTTATCCATTGTCATGGTATTCCACATAGCATTGCTTCTGATCAAGGAACACTTCACAGCAAATGAAGTGTAGGAATGGGCACATGCGCATGGAATTCTCTGATCTTACCATGTTCCCCATCATCCCGAAGCAGCTAGGTTGATAGAAAAGTGGAATGGCCTTTTGAAAACTCAATTATGGTGCCAACTAGATGGCAATACCTTGAAGGGCTGGGGTAATGTTCTCCAGGAGGCTGTATATGTTCTGAATCAGTGTCTTCTGTATGGTGCTGTTTCTCCCATAGCCAGGATCCATGGGTCCAGAAACAAAGGGGTGGAAATGGGAGTGGTACCACTCACTATTTTTTTAAACTTTTTTTTTTTAATTTGCATATGGGCAGGAGGCACCAGGGATCGAACTCCAGACCTCCAGCACGGCAGGTCGGAGCTCTGCCTGCTGAGCCACAGCAGCTGCCCGGTACCACTCACTATTACCCCTAGTGATCTGCTAGGAAAATTTTTGCTTCCTGTCCCTGTGACTCTGAGCACTGCTGGTCTACAGGTTTTAGTTCCAAAAGGGGGAGTGCTTCCACCAGGAAAAACAACAGTGATTCCAATGAACTGGAATCTAAGATTGCCACCTGGTCACTTTAGGCCACTCATGCCCCTGGATCAACAAGCCAAGAAGGGGATTACAATATTGTCTGGGGTGATTGACCCTGACTATCAGGGGGAAATAGGACTGCAACTACACAATGGAGTAAAGAAGGCTTTTCTTGGAATATATGAGATCCCCTAGGGCGTCTTTTAGTACTACCATGCCCTGTGATTAAAATCAATGGAAAACTGCAACAACCCAATCCAGGCAAGACTACCAATGGCTCTGAAACTTCAGGAATGAAGGTTTGGGTCACCCCACCAGGCAAAGAGCCATGGCCAGCTGAAGGGCTTGCTGAGGGTAAAGGGAACATGGAATGGGTAGTGGAAGAAGGCAGTGATAAATATAAACTATAACCACATGATCAGTTACAGAAACAAGAACGGTAATGCTGTTTTGTTCATGTTATACTATTTAAGTAGTAAGATGTCAAGTTTAAGAATGAATATTACGCAAGGACTTTCACCCTATTCTGAAGAGATTTAATGTATTTCCAGTTACATACAAGACAGTTGAGTATTGTTAGGTGAAAGAAAAATGTGTGTTTTCTTGTTTTTTTATTTAAAAATTAGGTATGGTTTACAGTGATATGTATAGCTGCCAAGTTGACAAGGGGTGGACTGTCATGGTCAGGTTCCTGTGTCAACTTGGCCAAGTGGTGGTACCTGTTTGTCTGGTTTGGCAAGTGCTAGTCTGTCTATTGCGATGAGGACATTTCATAGAATTAAATCATGATCATGTCAGCTGCATCCACAGCTGATTCCATTTGTAATCAACCAAGGGGGGTGTCTTCTGCAATGAGTGATGCTTAATCTAATCACTGGAAGCCTTTTAAGGAGGATTCAGAAGAGACAGGCTCTCTTCCTGCTTTGGCCGGCAAGCCTCTCCTGTCCAGACCCTCCATTGGAATCGTCAGCTTCACAGCCTGCCTTGCGGATTTTGGACTCTGCATTCCCACGGTCACATGAGACACTTTATAAATTTTATATTTGCTAGTGCTTCCTGTTGATTCTGTTTCTCTAGAGAACCCTAACTAATACAGGTACTAATGCTCAGGCTACTATTAACCCCAGGCTACTCTGTTTCCCTTAAGTATCCCTTATACCAGTGGTCCCCAATCCTGCTGCTTGTTAGTATCTACTGGGAAGTTCTTAAAAATACCATTGTATAGACCCCATCTCTGACCAATAAAATTAAAATGACTTGGTGACTGAGCAGGCAGTGAGCTAGATACTGGGGAATCCAGATGGACGAGATACCTGACCTCATGAAAATATGAGTCTTGTGAAAGATAGACATTGATAAAATTAATCACAAATTGTTTTAAATGCTATGAAAGGAAGGAACAGGGGTAATGGTATTGTTAAGAAGGTCTTCAAGTCATTCTAATATTAGTGTAAATGAAAGTTAAGATTTAACAAATAAGTATGATTACTGAATCATTATATAGATGCTTTTCTTACTTTCTCATATATTATAAAATGACTGCAGTGAATTGCCTGAGGTTGCTGAACTGTAACCCAGCCACCTTGATTTTTGACAATGACTAAATAACTATGTAGCCTTTTCTTGTGATTGTAGAAACCATGTGACTGGCCCCACTTGTATTCCCTTATTCTGTTTTTTAACTTTAGAATCTTAGGATCACGAAAGACAGCCCCTAATGTTTATTAATGAAAGAACTTGAGTCAGCCCAGGACTAACCCACCCCAAGTCCTAAACTATCTCACCAGACAAAGCTGGATCTAACCAAAATTGCCCCACCTGACCTGCACAGTAGCTTAAACTTGAACCTATAAGTGACTTATACCTCATTATAATACTAAAAATCATGCCCACCAACATACTAAAGCCACCATTTTCTTATAAATGTTCTATGACTAAGCATGCAATCAATCTGCACATGCTCAATAATTAGACTATCTCTAACTTCATCGTCTTGAGCCATTGTACTCATTATCCTAAAACCTGCCCATCTTTTGATACCTTAATACTATTAAAGTTGCTGCCATTCAGGGAGACAGGTTTTTGGACCAATGGACTGTCTGCTCTCCTGCTTCATCCTTAGCAATAAGTCTTTCTGTCTTTGAAACCCTGGTGCCTCAGGAATTGGTCATTTTACCACTTTGAGCAGAGAATCCCCTGCTTTTGATTGGAATCATCAGGCAAGGCTGAAAGTCACCGCCCTAATCTGTTCCTTTCAAAGTAATCTTTTTTGAAGTAAATGTTCTTCAAACTGTCCTGATTTCCAGATCAATACATCTCCTTACCGCTCCATCTTATGTTCATATGGAGAGGAAAGTATGAGAGAATTTTTCACTCTCTTCCTTTAATCCTAGTCTCTGTCTCCAAAAAGTGGGGGAAAAGAGAAAATCAAAATTTTCAAAATGTAGAACTTGTACCTATGCACTGGGACGTGTTGGTCAGGCAGCAGAACTGCTCTCACTTCCATTCTTCCTGTGTATTAGGCATCATTGTCCTGGACGGGAGCTGAGTGTGGTTCACGGCTATCAGATGCCACTTCTTAATTCACTTATTTTCATTCTTTATTTTGTATGATTTATGTGTTACATAACAATAAAAAAAATTAAAAATGTGTTTAACCAATAAAGTTTCTTCTGGAACTACAAAGTTTCTTTTTTGTATACCTTGGATTCTGATATGTATGGTTTTTGTTATCAGTGTTTTCTAATTTAGGTTTTCATTCCTTCACTGACCCAGAAGTTGTTCAAGAGTTTTAAAATTTCTACATAAATTTTTTTTTAAATTTCGTTTTTTAAAGCTAGCTTTATTTTACTGTCCTTCTTAACTTTTATCCAATTGAGAAGACTTTCATGTCTCTTATTTTAGTACATTTCCATCTTTTTCTCCTTTATTTTCTGTTATGTTTGCCTTATGAATGTTGGCACTATGTTATTCAGTATACAGATCTCCTGAATGTCATATCTTTATGAAGTGTATACTTTCTTATTATATAAAATCACTTCTTTGACTCAATTTTCGCTTTTTGGCCAGAACTCCCCCTTGGCTGATGTTAAGATTTCAACCTCTGCTTTCTTATTTTTTTCATTTGCTCACTATATTTTAGCTTATTCTTTTATTTTCAACTTTTTGAATTGTTTTGTTTTAGGGGCATCTCTTGCACAGTTAGATTTTCCTTTTTTGGGGTAAGCTGAAAAAAATTTTTAATAGGAAAGTCAAGCATTTATATTTACTGATATAATAACCTCAGTTCTCTGATAAATTTCAGTCTATATCTTCAGCTTTCACAATTTTTTCAGCATTTCATTGTTTGGGCTTTTGTCTTTGGAGACTCCAATTTGTTAAATTTTGGACTGGCCTGGCCTATCTTCTATATTGACCATTTTTCTCTATATTTCCAAGTTTAGCTTGTCAATTTTTCTCCTTTCTCTCTTCTATGTCCTTTACTATGTTGTCTACATTGTCAATTCTTTATGCTCCTTCCAATCTCACCTTCATTGGTGATATAGTTTCGCTTTTTCTCCTACTCCTTTCCTTGAAGTTCATGCTCCATCTCTTTCTGTTGTGTTGCCATTTCTACCCTAATTTTCTCACATTTTTGCTTTGCAGTCTTCCTTCATAAAAGCAATTATTTCATTAAAAAATTTCACAGAAAAATATCTAGTCACACTTTTTATGTAGTCCACAGCAACTGACTTTGGTGGGTCTTCTTTCTATTGTTACCAGTGTCCCCTCTTCTCTTACAGCATTTTGTATCAATGTTAGATCTGCAAAGCACCTGCCACCTTGCCTAGCCCTGTGAGCTCTTGATAAAAGGTTAATTCCATTTCTTTTTCTCTTTTTAATTTTTAATGTGATTTTATTAAGAAGTATTGACACACCATACAAAGTTTGCAATCACATAATTGTACATGCATCGCCATGATTAATTTTTTAACATCTTCATTACACCAGAAAAGAAATGAAAATAAAGTAGGAAACCCAAATCCTTCCATACCACTTATCCCCACCCCACCCCCATTATGGACCCATAGTATTGGTATGGTTCATTTGTTACTGCTGGTGAAAGAATATGAAAATATTACTGTTTATTATAGTCCATTGTTTGCAGTAAGTACATTTTCCCCATATACCCCTCCATTATTAACTCCTTCTAATAGTGTCGTACATGAGTTCTAGTTCATGAAAGAACTTTGTTATATTTGTACAGTTAATCACAGTCATTGTTCACCACGAAAGTCACTGTGCTATACATTTCCATGTTTTAACTTCCAAGTTTCCTTCTGATGACATACAAGACTCTAAATTTCCCCTTTCCACCACATTACATGCTGTCCAGTACTGTTAATTATTCTCACAATAACATACTACTAGTAACTCTATCCTTTTGCAAACATTTAAGTTCAACCAAGTTAAAAATCTTGCACATATCAAGCAACTGCTCCCATTCTTTAGCCCCATTCTGTATCCTGGTAACCTATATTCTATATTTTATGTGTATGAATTTACATATTATAATTAGTTCATATCAGTAAGAATGTACAATATGTGTATTTTGTGTTTGACTTATTTCAATTAACATAATGTCTTCAAGGTTCATCTATGTCATTGAGTGTTTCAGGACTTCATTCCTTCTTACTGCTGAATAAAATCCCATCATACGTACAGACCACACTTTGTTCATCCATTCATCACTTGTATTGGCAATATTGCTTTTCTTTCTTTGTTATAATCACCAAGGTTTGCAAACAGTGTCTAGCTTTTCTTTGTATTCCTGTTCGCCCTCTAGTCATTATATATATAGGGCCTAGAAAAAAGTTCTGCCCAGAGTCTATCCCTGAATGTTTCACATGACCCAACCAGAGAGTTGCCCTACACAGACAAAGGAAGGTGAGGGAAGAAGTGAAGACGCAAAAATAAAAAGAAGTAATCCCCATGGAAGTCATATACTGTGCTGGGCGACACTTATCTTTAGAGTCTTCAACAAAATCCTTACAATTTCAGAAGTAGATTTTATTATTAACCTCATTTTGTCAGAAGATGAAAGGAAGGTACAGAGAGGTTAAGTAACTTGAATATAGTCACAAAGTCAGTGATTGGCAGAGCTGAGATTCAGTCTGGCTTCAACATCAGATATTCTTAACCATTATGTTAATCAAGAGCCTCTTCTTAACTGCTATGCTAATTAAAAGTCAAAGCCATAAAAAAGATGGAAGTTTTTTGTTTGTTTGTTTTTTTAAATTTGCATATGGGCAGGAGGCACCAGGGATCGAACTCCAGACCTCCAGCATGGTAGGTCGGTGCTCTGCCTGCTGAGCCACGGCAGCCGCCCAAAGATGGAAGTTTGAGAAGTCATCACTTTGACTTCTTCAGAAATATACATGAAGTCTTAAGAGCAGTTAAACATTTTGCTGGACCCACTGATTTAGGGAAGATCTGTATCTTAACTAGAGTCAGAATGAGCGGAAAGGAACAGATGAGACAAGGATAGCCAAAGGCTGGGGTAATCCAATGCATAGGGGTTAAAAGGAGCTTTTACAAATACATCAGAGAGAAAAAAGAAATATCAAGGAGAAAGTGGTCCCATTAATAAATAAGGAAGGCGGAATAAATCAATGAAGATCTTTCAGGGGCTGAACTCCTCAACTTGCTTTTCAGAATGTTATTTTAAGGAGAAAAGTAGAGAAGTAGAAGCCAGAAGAAGCTGAGTAATGTCTTAATAGAAGCAACCAAACGAAGCAGTTGTAAATGGGAAGGAGACACATTTTACCTGATGTATCAGGGAATATTCAACAGAAACAAACCAGTTAAATATGAATAAGGGGGATGAAATCCAGAAGGTACACACACTTGCAGCATTGCCTCACTTCATCAGCTTTCCAACCCAGTCTTCACAGATACCCCCTTCCCATTTGTTCATTTGTTTATGACATATTTATTGACTGAGATTTACTGAGCCCTGCCTCTTTGTCCTTGAGGAGGCTGTGATCTTGTGGGAAACGCTGATATGTAAAGAAATCGTAAGTATGCAATGGGCAAAACTCTGCAACTGAGAAATGTACAAAGAGAGAAACAATGAGCTTTGCCTGGACAGTCAGGGAAGGCTTCTCCAAAGAGGCGGTCTTTGAGCTGAGACATAAAAACTGAGAAAAACGGCTGACAGAGCTGCGTAAGGAATAATATGTGCAAGAACGTGGCTTGTTTAGGGAGTCACAAGCAGCTGGATATGCAGGGACAGAGGATGCAGCAGGGTGACGGGTAGAAGATGAGCTTCAAGAGATAGGTGGTGTCCAAGGCATAAAGGCTTTGAATACCATGTTAAGAATTTTGAACCCATTTGGTGGGCTATGAAGGGCATTTGAAGAGTTTAAATGTGAACGTGGCTTATCAAGCTTTAGAAAAGTAACTCTAATAGCAGTAAGAAGCGTCAGTCAAAACTAAAGGCAGGAAACCCAATTAAGGGCTCTATTATGACAGCGTTCAGGGAAGATTTGAAGAGAGCTGGACATGACTATGAGACAGAGAGAAAAGAAAGGATTTGAGACATATTTAGAAGATCATGTCAAATGCAGCAAAGAGGGCATTAAAACACAGGCTGGCAATTCCCTACTGGGTTTGGCAATTGGGGACCTTAGCCTGAAGAGGGTACCAGGAATCAGTGCTAGGAGTGGCAGGACAAACAGAAACCAGATTGGGTGTATGTATCCAGAGTTAGATAGGAAATTAAAAACTGAAGGCAAAAGTCTGAATGGAAGGGAGGAAGAGAGAGCTAGGACCATAGGGAGATATATGAACGAGGCTTGTCCATAGTTATGATTATAGTTATAGGCTCAGGGGTAAGAACTGGTAGGAAAAGCAGGGGAAGATAAATCACAGAAGTATGGACTGACAGCAGGAAGAGTCAGGAGAAAGTATCTGAGACTGAAGGTGTGGATGTCAATCCGATTCTCAGCTAAAAACTGAGAGTTGAGGGAAGTTGTGCCCAGAGGTTTCTACTTCTCTGTAAAGCAGGAGGTGGTGGAACGATGGTGAAAAGGTTTAGAATCATCTTAGGTGACAGAGAAATTACTGACCACAAGTAACTAAAAGTTTTATGGAACTCTGTCAAAGACCCATCTAACAAAATTTGTAAAACGAAATTTGTAATTGAAGCCCTTCTCATATTTGGGTGCATCTCCTCACTAATATTCAGCAACCCTGTTGCTGTTTCGGCTGTGCAGTTCTCCCTCCCATCATTTTCTGAGAGCTGCCACTTTCCCTACCCTGTCCATTCGTGCCGGTAGCTGAGTTGAGGAGCCGCCATGTTGATACCTCAGGGTGTTTTGCTCACCAGAATTGATTGGTCCTGGGGCAAGAAGCTGATCCAAGCTGGGGGTATCAGAATCCCTCCCCCAGGAATGTAAAGCTGGATATAAAAGCTCCCATCTCAGGCTGCTTTCTCTCAGAGCTGAAACTCAGTGATTATCAGTTGTAGCCATTTCTTAACATGAGGACTGGAAAGGAGAAAAAAATTGCAGCAAAAGAGAACAATGAAGCAGATGCACAAGGACAAACAGAGATGATGATACAGAAAGGACATCTTAGGCTTCTTTTATTCCTCCTGCCTTTGGTTCTAGGCCTCCCAGAACCCCACTGCATCCCTGCCCTATAAGGCACCACTCTATGCCTAAAAGAAATTTCTTATAAAATGTTTATAGGCTGGGGTGGTGCGATGGTAGCTCAGTGGCAGAGTTTCCACCTGCCATGCCAGAGACCTGGGTTCAACTTTTGGTGCCTGCCCATACAAAAAAAAAATGTTTATAGGCTGGCTGAAGGAGGTTTCTGTTTCTTGCAATCCAAAATTCCAAACTGAAACAATAGTGAAGACAAACTGTTGGATTTCCCCAGAGTTGGGGTATTTGCAGTGTACAGTGGGCAAGGATAAGAGAGCAAGGGAGTAGTAGAAATTGGGGGTGAGGAGGAGGTTGAGGGACTTCCCTAGGAGTCCATTCTACTTTCGAGCAGTGTTTCTAAACCTTGACTAGGCATCAGAATCACCTGGGGGAGATTTTCAGCAAGCCAGTGTTTGCCCCCTCCTTCCAAGGGGGTTTCTGTGTTCAGTAGTTTGGGGTAGGAGAGATTATTCTAATTGCAACCAATGAAGCCAGGATGGGACTAATAGACTTGTAAAGAAGGGAGAACCAAGGAACAGAAGGCCTTTGGAGAAAACACACTTTGAGGGAATAAAAGAGTTAGTGCAGGAACGGAGAGGGTTGGATATCAGAGTTTGTCATTTCCATCCCGGTAGGTTAGTGAAGTGGGATGTAGGACAAATATGCCAGAGGAGAGAACTAAGAGCACTGGATGGATCCACTGCACAGACCATAAAAGCATCAAAAGGACAGCAGTTCCCAGAGTGGAGAAGTCTGTGTATTAGGAACCCAAGTGTGACTCAGACCTCAGCAGACAGCAATGAAGAGCTAGAAATTAGAAGTAGATAACAGGCCATGGAATCCTGTCTCACCTATAACACATTAATACCCCAGGGAGCTACTATTCTATGTTGTGCCTATGGGAAGTGTTAGCGTAGAGGCAAAGAGCATATCGTAGATCTGGGTTTGAATCCACCTCGACCACTCCCTGCTGTGTGACTTGGGGCAAGTAATTTCACCACTGTGTATCTCAGTTTCCACAGAAATAAAACCCAAGAGCTTTATAATACATGAAAAGCAAATAAGTAAGTGCTCAGTACATGACATCTATTCAGTGGGATTGAGTGGAAATATTTTGGAGAATGAATTGGGTGAGGAAGTGGAGAGCCAGTGGAAATAAATGTTCACAAGGAAACAGATGGCTAGAGAGCCTTTATTTTGGAAGCCACTGAGGACAGGGATGGATTAACTTGTCTCAAACTGCCTAATAGGTATTTTGCTTCCTATTGCTGCTGTAACAAATCACCACAAATTTAGTGGCTTAAAATAACACACATTTATTCTCTTATAGTTCTGAAGGTTAAAAGTCCAACACGGGCCCCACTGGACTAAAATCAAGATGACAGCCTGGCTGTATACCTACTGGAGGCTCTAGGGAATAATGCACTTCTGCATCTTTTCCAACTCTTAGAGTCCGTCCACATTCTTTGGCTTGTGGCCCCTTTCTTGTATCTTCAAAGCTTGCACAGTTGCATTTCTCTGAACCTTCTTCCATATCTCTTTCTCTGACTACAGCAAGAGGAGCCTCTCTACTTTTAAGGAACTATGTGATTAGATTTGATCCACCTAGGTAATCCAGGATGATCTTCTTATCCACAGTCCTTAACACAATCACGTCTGTGAGTTCCTTTGCCATATAAGGAGACATATTCACAGAATCTGGGGATGTGGATGTGGACATCTTTGGGGGACCATCACTCTACTTCCCACATATTCAGATAAGGAGCCTGGCTCCAGCCTCTGACTGCCTGTGGGCCTGGATATCTGCTGGTAGTGTGAAGTAAGTTGGAGGGTTCCAAATGAAGAGAGGTGCAAAGCTGTTTTCATGTCTCTGCCCTATTGTGCCCTGGCCAGAGGGTACTGGGTCAGCAAAGAAAGATGCAGACAGAGAAAGCCCTGATGTCCTTCACCTCAGGATGCATCTTGGACTAACTGGCAGCAGGGGAGGGCGATATATGGGATCTGAGAGCTGAGCCCAGAACTGGCCAGAGCCAACACAGTTGAGAAAGGTGAGTTTGTACCCCCTTCACGTTGCTGAATCCTCCTGCCAGACAACTGCCATCTGCCCCTCAGAGACACAAACTGTCCGAAGAAATGTGCTTCTACTTTAAAATTGGCTTTTACTTTCCACTTTACCATCCAGCTCCCACCTCAGGCCCATCAAAATATGGCCCCAGGGACCATTAATTAAAAAGAATCTGATATTTAAGTATATTTTAAGGTGAATGATGATCGGGTTTGATGTGCTCTTTCTGGAGGAGTATTTGTATTTTAACAGGGAATCTGATCTTCACTCAAAGGAAAGAATTGCTAATGGTGCGTTTCTGGTCATATACAAACTAGAAGGATTGGGGAGGCTCTCCAGGCACATCTCAAGTCATACACACATGTGGCCACCTCCTCCGATTATGACCAAGGGAGGACCAGTTCCCAATAAATAAAAGACACTCCACTTCACTCCTAGTTCCAACAACATCTTTGAAGCTGCTTCTTTCCCTGCCTTGCTGTTGAGCTTCACGCCAAAACATCCTTGCTTCCACCTCTCACGTCCCTGATTTAGGAAACCACTCTGGCCAACTTCCTGTCAAATCTCACCAGAGATACTTGCAGCAAAGGAGGAAGCCCATTCACAGGCAAAGTTTTAAACTATGGGACCTGACAGCCCCCTGAACACATGGAGAGGAAGGAGGAAAATGCAGGTATTGGCAGTTGAGGATTTAGCAGACTTAATAGCTACTCTCCATGTTTAACATTTATGATTCTGCAATCCTTGAAACATTAATAACCTACTTGATGACATCTGAGATCCCCACCCCCTAGCTCTAGAAATCCTGATACTTAAAAGAGACCTTTAAGGGAATTGGCAAGCAAATTTTAGTTTTCTTTATGGCTTTGCACTCCTGCCTCTGTCAGACACTGTGAAAGGTTTTCCATTGCACAGACAAGTTTCCTCTCATTGATTGGAACCTTTTAACTGGGCATCAGGCATTATCATTCGCTAGCAAATATTTGGACTTGCTGACAGCCAAAATGTATTCTGATGCTCAGCACACCCAAACCCACCCCTGATTTCCTGCATTATTGCTCTGAAGAACTGCAAGAAGTTTCCAGGTTCTAGGACCCTCTCTGTGATTCAAAAGTTACTATCTCAATCCTTATCCTGCTGGGCCATGCCAGTCCATGGGCTTTTCACTGAGATATGTGCCCCATGGCCTTGGGATCTGTAAGGGAATTCTTTTGGGGACATGCTAGAGGAAAATGAGGTAACGGTAAGTGGTAGAGAATGAAATGACTAGCACTCCACGTACTGTTCCTAAGCCACAGTATAACCCTGTGTCCTGGCGAGAGAGGTGGCTGCCTGGAGGGGCACCCCCATGATTCAGTTAGTCGTGTGCCCCGCTGACAGTCAGCTAGCCCACTCACATGGCGAGGCACCATCACTTGGTGACCAAGATACTTATCTCCACAAGAAAAGTGAAACCAGAGAAAGACCAAAAGCGCTTTCCATTGAGTGGGTGGGTAAAGTTGGACATTAACCCTCCTTAGGGTTAACCCTTCAGAGTAAATGCTTGAGGGCTTGTGCTATATGTTATGCCTTGTGTATCCTTCGGGGAGTGGGTGACTGGGACATTTCCTTAGTGTCTATATAGTTTGTCCCAGTCTGTTCCTCAGCTCAGTCCTTGGTCACCTCCAACAAAACATGACCTCCAGTGTTTTAAATCTAGACCTGAGGGACTGGAGTTTTTACTTTCTGAATACCCAACCGATTTCATAAGCCCATATTTTTGCCTTTAACACTTATCCAGTTGGTTATTTTACAATAACTTTACAAGCAACAGGGATCTTTGCTCTCAGTTCCTAGCTGAAAAATCCTGCCACTACTGTCACAAAGCCAACAGCTTTCTTCTCTACTCATTTATCTCCCTCTTTTCTCTTTTCCCTGTGCCTCAACCACCCATGACCCTCTTTTCCTTTTTCCTCACTCATTTTCCTTCCCTCCTCTTCTTCTCTCCTCTCTTCCTCATCTCACAGGTGATATGATGAACTTGACTCATGTTTTAAAATATGTGAGACACATCAGGCTTTAAGTATAAATAATTGTATAAAGAAATACTCCATAAATAAATATGCATAGCTTGATCAAACTTCTTACTCAGATCCAATTCTATAGATGAAATCCTAAGCATTTTCTCTGGTGAATGTTCCAATTTCTGCCCTATCTTCATGTATTTTTCTAGTATCTTTAAGCAAGCTCTTTGAGAAAAGCATGTGGAAGAATAAATAAAGATATGTTCAGTGTGCTTCATATCAGCAAAGCTTCACAAAGATCATTTTATTTAATCTCACAATAACCCTGTAGTAATGTAACACTCATATTGCTTTAGTTCAAATGGCCCCAGGGAAAGGAGAAAAAGGGGAAAGTCGTGTCCTTTTCCTAATCCAAACTTGTGGGGCCAAACCTATTGTTAGGGTGGAAACTTTGATTAGATTGTTTCCATGGAGATTGACTAACTCAATTGTGGGTGTGACATTTTGATTAGATGAAGATGTGACTCCACCCATTCGAGGCGGGTCTTGATTAGTTTACTGGTGTCCTTTAAAAGGGGAAACATTTTGGGGAAACCTCAGATGTAGATGTTTGGAGAACAGTTGCTTCAGAGTCGGCACAGACAGAAACGGTTTCAGATGCAGAAAGAAAACATCCCAAGAGAAGCTGTTTAAAACCAGAAGCAATGGCACAGGGAACAAGGATGAGCAGATGCCAGCCAAGTGCCTTCACATGTGACAGACACCAGCATTCCTTGAGTGAAGGCAGATACTCTGCAAACCTTTAGTTTGGATATTTTTATGGCCTTAGAACTGTAGACTTCTATCTTAATAAATCCCCTTTAAAAAGCTGTTCCATTTCTGGTATACTGTATTCTGGCAGCATTAAGCAAACCAAAACATAAGGTAAGAGACGGAAAGACCAAAACTAAGAAAGAAAAGGTGTGGAAGTAGGTAAAGGGGACAGATAAAAGAATCCCCGTTCTCGGAGTTATGGTTAGGAGGGAAGGAGGGAATATCCCAAAATCTGAAATGTAGGAAGGAAGGATTATTCTTTATGGACAGGTCCTGCTAGGGATTGTGCTGGGGAATGTAACAGCATGCAGTCTGGGCCATTCCTTGGGTCTCTGGAGTAATGTTGCTATTTAGACAGACCCATGCCCACTGGTGAGACAGGCAAAGAGATGGAGGCCCCCTACCACCAGTCTTCTCCAGGCATTGATTTTGCAAAGCTGGCTTCAGGTTAATGAAGTGTCTGCTTTGTTGAGCACCTACATTGCACTAGAAATTATCCTGGTTGTGGAGACGGTGCAGCATTGAGTACAACCCATCTCTTCCTCTGCAAGCTTGCAGTGGTAGAGTGAAGCATGCAGATGGTAAATGCAGACATGAAGTTTTCTACCCATGATGGAGAGGGTCCCCTCGCTACACAATTTTCTATTCATTGACTACATATCTTCCCATTCGGAACATGAGTGCTACAAGATACTCTATGTAAAAAGCAATCTGGGGTCAAGTATGACTGGGAAATGGAATGTGTGCTTGAAAACATAATAAGAAAGCTATCATCCCCATGGCTGGGAGCTCTTGGATACTGATTTTAAACTTGGCTCTTCCATTTGATTAGCTGTGTGAGCTTAGATATGGTATAATCAACTTTATATTTTCATTCCAAGAGAGCTCTGCTAAGCAGCTTGTTGTCTGGTGCTCTATTAGGCTAACAATCAAAGAAATGCCTCTGCTCATCCTCCCCCACCCTCCAATTCTTCCCTCCCATCCCATCCGAGACACACACAGACACACTCACCCATGTACACACCCTCCCTCTTCTAAGGGTTAACCAGTGGCCCTCTGAGTACCCGCTGTCTTCTTCACAACTGCTAATTGAAAGCGACACCAAGACTGCTGGGCTTTCAAATCGGAGACTGTCTTTTCACCTCTCTCCAGCTGGGCATCCTCTGCTCCTATTCCCCAGACCAGCTATTCTAAAACCTTGCTACAGAGTTTTCACCTTTTATTCACCTCTTGATCTCAAAAGGACCTGTAGAGTAGTCTGGCGAGTGGTTCAGAGTACAAGGCTTTAAGTCAGGCTATTTAGGTTCAAGTCACTTAAATTCTCTAAGCATCAGTTTCCTCGTCTATAAGACACTGATGCTCATTTACTCAGTCAACAAATACTATGTGCCAGGTACTCATCTTAGTCCCAGGGATTGACCAGGAACCCCCGCATTCATGGAGTTTACATTCCTTTGGGGGGGATGAATATGATATCTAACTCTTAATATTGTGGTGAGCTTAATGAGATAATCCATCTTCTCATTGAATCCACATTTAGGACTGCCTTTCCCATACTAAGTATTCAGTAAATGCTAGCTTTTATGATTAATATTACTACTTTATAGAGCTTGCCTAAGCATAAATTCCCCATAACCCTACAAACTTTTCTTTAGCCACTGCTACCTTTACTTCTGTAGCTCAGAAAAAGTTGTGATCCTCAAAGCTACCCAAAGAAGACGAGACTAGAACATCCACTATAGCCAACATCTTAGTCCTCAGCTCCAATGTCCTCACCTATAAGGCTGGGAGAAGCTCTTCCTTTTCCATGCTGGCTAAAGGAGGGAAAGGGCAGGTGTCTTGAGCTCTGAATGAAAACTCACTCTAGAATCTTAAAAATCTTTTTAAGGAGTATAGAAACAAACCAAAAAAAGAGCCGTTATTTTAAACTTTGAGCAATGTTGGGGATTGAATCACATCCCCCACAAAAGGCACGTTCGGGTCCCAACCCCTGATCCTATGGAAGTGAACCCACTGTAGATAAGATCTTTTCAAGATGTTACCACAGCTAAAGGGTGATCCACCTGAATGAGGTTGTGCTTTAATCCAGATTACTGGAATCCTTTATAAGCAGAGTGAAAGTCAGAAAGAAAGAGAACTTACAGGGAGCAGCCAGAAGCTGGAAGAGAAAGGAGAAGACACTGCAATGTGCATTGCCATGTGATGGAAAAGCCAAGGACCAAAGGTTTCCTGCAGTCAGCTCTAGAATGCCACAGTCTTTGGGGAGAAAGTATTGTATGACTGATGCCTCGATTTTGGATTTTCCTAAACTCAAAACCATGTGCCAATAAATTCCCATAATTTAAGCCAACCCACTACGTCATACTTGTTTTAGCAGACAGGAAACTTCAACAAGCAGTTTTCTGATTCACTGGGGATAGAACCATGTGTCTGCCTTTTCAGTAGACCATATCATATAGTTTATGGAAAAGGGCGTCAATGGACTTATTATCATTGCAGAGGTAAAGCAAAGTGTTCTGCTGAAATAAAATTTTCTGAGATACTATTGCTCCAAGGGGCAAGAAGAAAAGTGTGGGCAGTGGGTGGGGGGCAGGAGGAAAGTAGAAGATAACTACATCAAGGGAGAATGTTATTCCTGAAAATGCCTTTTAGCTGAGGGTGCAGGAGGACAAGAAGGAAAGATACAGTGTCTATGCCCTGCCCAGCCCCTTGGGCTGGCTTTGAGCCTTCATGCTTGGATATATGAGACCTAGAAACTGACACAACCATTTGCTTGTGAGTTTTACAGATTTGGGGCAAGGAGAAATATTAGAAATTGTTCACAGAAGAATGAGACCCTGGACATAAGCAGTATTAGTCAGGGTTCTCTAGGGAAACAGAACCAACAGGAGATAACTGTAAATAGGAGATGTTATAAAAGTGTCTCACACAACTATGGGGATGTACAACTCCAAATTCCATAGGGCTGGCTGCAAGCTGGCAACTCCAATGAAGGTTTTCTATGAATTCCCTAGGAAAAGCTGGATGGCTGAAGTAGAGATAAGTTTCCTTAGGGCCAAGAGATAGGGTGGAACACAAGGTGGGAATAGGCTGTCCATCCTAGTTTCTGCGTGACCCCAGCTTCTCTTTGGCACACTGATGCCCACTGACCCTGAAGCACCTGAACTGATCATAGTGGCAGTGGTGTGCCCTCTGTGAGTGACCTGGCAGGTACTGTAACCCTTCAGGAGGGAGAAGGAGAAGAGGAACATGGTAGAGACCATGAGTGGGTTTATCTTTGAGGTAGGAGCTACAGAATAATTGGGAGAATAGTTAGAAGTTAAGTCCCTGCTTAGAAACAGGGAGGGGATCTGGGCCATGCCATTTAGTCTTAATAAGTGTTGGGTAATGACTCATATCCCCCACAAAAGGTGTACTCAGGTTCCAATCCCTGGTCCTGTGCATGTGAACCCATTTGTAAAGAGGAACTTGGAAGATGTTATTAGTTAAGGTGTACTTAAATTGAATGAGGGTGGGTCTTACTCCAATATGACTGAAGTCATTATAAGCAAAGGAAATTGGACATGGGAGAGAAGCCACGGGGAGCAGCCAGAAACTAGAAGTTCATCCTGGAATGGAAAGGAGAAGATGCCACCATGTGCATTGTCATGTTTACATCCCTGCCCTTCCATTGGATCATGAGCCCCTGGAAGCAGAAATTCTGTTATATTGCTATATCTGAGTATAGCACCTTGTCTTTTACAAGTGCTCAACAAATTAATGAGATAAGACGTAAAACTGAATTTTAAAGAATAGGTAAGACTGAGATGGGTTGAAGCTACAGATCAGTGTCCTCAAATTTTCAAAGTGTGTCAGAATTGTGTAAATCACAGGGTTTATTAAAATGCACATTCTTGATTCAGACCCAGGAGGTCCTAGTGGATCTCAGGATTTCCATTTTTAAGAATCATGACCCAGATTTCTGATGCTAGTCCACAGACACACAGCTAACTGACTTTCCCTAACTTCTCTGGCCCTTCCTAAGCACCTGCTCCTCTGAAATCCCCCAGCACTCCCAGTGTGTACCACACATGAGCAAATGCTTTCCTATGCTTTTTCTGTGCTTCAAGTGGGTGTCTCTCAAGCCTTCTGTGAATGGCCCCCAACTAATAGCCTGTTCTCATTTCTCTGAACCCCCACAGCATCATGTCTGTGCTTCTTCTCTTCTAAGGCATGTGTACTTAGGACTTAATAGCTCTTATGTTCATGTCTCATCTCCTCCACAGACCTACTGACATCTTGAATAATGTAGAAGAGATAAGGGAGCTCATGCTTAATGAGAGCACCTTAAGTGGATTCTGTGGTGTACCAAGATCCCACCTTCGAGCTGACAGTACCTGCAGCACCCTAGGATTGCCTGCTGACAGTTTGCAGCAGATCCCTCCCAGGAATTACCTTCAACTCAAGCAATCTGCTTTATCCAAGATTACATCTCTTCCCTGGAGACAAGGAGTCCGTGTAAGGAAACTAGGACAAAGGCCCATCCTCCTTGATTCAGGATGTCTCCGAAGGATCATCTCAGCACTAACACTCAGACCCAATCCTTCTCCCTCACCCTTCCCAGGAGTTTTCCTGAGCGCACCCCCCAGTACATCTCTGCACACAGATCTCAAACTTTTCTGGAGCATCAGAGCTGTGACACACCTACTAAGTGCCAGGCCCTAAGTTAGTGTAGCTGAAACAACTCAGACTCAAAGAGTGACTGATTTCCTGAGGATCACCCAGATAGTGGGTGTTGTGTCACAATCCAAATCTCTTCTGTCACCCCATGGAAGCAGGATCTAGTCAATTTATCTTTCTTTGTCCCTTCAGCACTAAGCATGCTACTAAATAAATATTTGCTGAGGAAACAGTAAAAGAATAGACAGATTTTGCAGGTCTGGAAGGCAGGAACTACAAATTATATTTCTTTGAAATTTCCCCTCTAGCTTAGGTACCAAGCTAAGCTGGTACCAAATTCAATCAATGCTCATTAAATATCCTGATGATCTCTACACTCACAGAAGCCAGGAGTGGGAGCCTGGAATGGGGCTTTACTTTCTATTGAAATATTAACTGGTCCACAAACTAGTTTCCTCTTGTGGCTGCCTCTATTTATTTTAAGCTGAGGGTCTGTGCAAATGTACAGATACTTGTTTAGACACAGTGCTGCCAACTACTCCTTATCCTTCTCCACGTTTGAGGGTAGATGGCACGTGTTGTTGAGAGGGGGGGCAGCTTGCTGCCCTTATTGCCCTCATCCTCATTGCAGACCTCAGTCTCACTTCTAGATGCAAGTGTCCGGGAATGCATGCCACAGGAGGTGGAATAGGGGCACACCTGGGCCACATCTACTCCCAGGTACCGCCCTGCAGCATGGTTAGTTCATCCTGCAACTTCTCCAAGAAGAATCCATGGCAAACCTGGATCTTGGATTCTACATGGGGCTTATTGGATCAGGAGGGATCTATCGTTCACTGGGATTTGCATGGTGTGCACATGTGAGTTCCCTAAATTATGCAGTGATTGGAGAACATTGGCAGTGAAGCACAGCATTCACCTCTATACAGGATATGGTGAGATCTGGGGCAGTTATGCAGACTTGGGGATATTAAGAAGCCTTCTAAGGTAGCCACCCTGCCAGCTAATGAGGCAGCCCAGAAAATGAAGAACAACTGATAGCCTACCCCTCAAGGCAAGAACTCATGTAGTGCTGACCCCAGAAGGGGGAGATGGCATATGATTGGGATGTTGCCAATGTATGTGCCCAAAACAATTTCCCAACCATGTGAAATCTGTGCAACCTAAATGGAAAAACAAAATTTCTGTGAACCGTCCAGGCTGTTTTTTCATTTATCTTCAAAATGAACCACTCCTGTCTTAATGAAAATGCTACTCAATTACTATGATTTTATTAACAAGACAAGTGTAGCTATTTAGTGTGTAACAATGCAAGAGTTATAATTCCAAGGGGAATGTCAGATGCTAATTCTAAATTCAGAATGCAAAGCAAAAGTTTTATTAGCCTCTTCCCTGCAAAGGATACTTCTACCCTGTGCTGCAATGATATTTGGATTTGGTGCCTTGGTGGTTAAAATCTTAAAGGTTGCTAGAGGTATCTATATATTACAAACCCACAAAGAATTTATCTGTTGATAATACATTAAACTAAACTTTAACCTTGGGTTTTTCCACTTGAGGCAAGTAGAACCAAGAATGTTGCATTATGTGCCTGAGAGATCTCTACTCCCCTCCAGGCTGATTACAAATATTAGTAGAATCAGACAATCTCAGAATTTAGGCTAAAGTCCTAAAGACTATGATAGGTCTCCTAACTCTGGGTATTGGGGATTGAATCATGTCCCACCACAAAAGACATGTTCAGATCTTAATCCGTGTTCCTGTGGGTGTGATCCCATTTGTAAATAGGACCTTTTGAAGATGGTATCTTTAGTTAAGGTGTGGCTACACATTGAAACAGGGTGGTTTTTATACATAGGGCTGGAGGCTTTCTAAAGACAGGAAATTTGGATGCAGCCAGTCAGAAGAACCCTGAAATCAGAAGCAGCCAGAGAGGAGAGAGAGAGAGAAAGAGAAGGGGGTGGGGGGGACAAATGACAGAGGACTGCCATTACCAGAATGTTCCCAGCCTACGAGAAGCTTGACCTTACCGCCATCTTGATTTTGGATGTCTGACCTTCAAGACCATAAGACAATAACTGATTGTTGTTTAAACTAACCCAGTGTGTAGTATTTATCACAGTAGCGCTGACAAACTAATAAGATGAGTCAGGCTGGAACAGAGGAAAGGGGAGAAGCTTTTAATTGGATCTGAAATTGAAATTTTAAATATGACTGGAATGGACTTTCCAACACCTGAAAGTGAGTCTCAAGTATCAAAATAGGACTCCCCCTATAACTGAAAGTGACTTTGAAAACATAAATCTCTCAAAGGACCTACAAACATAGTGAAGAGATAATTGCCCAAAGATATTGAGAAATGATGGCTGAGGAAAAAGAAGCCATTCCTGTTTGTACCCTGTTGAGTTTAGTGCATTTAATACCAGTTGTAGAAATAAGATGAAAAACAAAATCCTGACTAATGATGTGTCAAGCTAGCACTAAGAATACTGTGAGGGAATAAAAGATGAAAAATACCTGTCACAATCCTTGTAGAACTTATAATTAGAAGGGGAAGTGGATTTGTAAACCACTACAATTATAGGTCATAGATTCTTAATAGAAAAATCAAGCACATATTGACAAAGGTGACTTATAGTTCTGGCCGTAAGAGGCAACATGAAAGATATATATGGATGCTAAAAACATCAGGATTCCTGTAAGACCTCAGTAGTTAATAGAAATAACAGTAGGAATCATCTTCATCTGTTTAATTCTACCAAACCATGGACGTCTTTCAAGATTGAAAAAAATTGTTGCCACAATAAAATTACAAAGTGATATGGGTTCCTAGAAGAGGTTTTAAAAAATCTTCAAGGAGGGGATGGCATTTGAACTTGATCTTGAAAGATCTGGGCAACCAGGAGAGTGTAGGGAGAATGTTGAGGAAGCCAAGGGCATGGACTTCTCTGTCTCTGTGATGAACTGATTGAATGAACCCCTTATTGTTTGTGAGCAGAGTGCAAGGACCCTATATATGGGACTACTTAGTAAACCTCTGTATATTCAATAGAAAATATCAGATAAAACCAAACTCTATTGCTTGTGTACTTCATATTCCCCAATGGAATTCCCTGGGTCTGGAACATCACCTTGATTCCTCCCTGCAAGAGGATGGAAAGAGGCAAGGCTAGGAGCCGAGTAACAGAATCTGGGTTTTAGACAGATCCTGCAAAAATGCAATTTGCTTTAGATCACATATCAAGCCATCACAGAATCATTTTTCAGCCCCTGCTCTATTCTAATCCCCTGGCTTAAATTCTTGTCATTCTTTCCTGAATTCTGATGTCTTTTTTTTGGACACCTTTCTCCTGAAATCTGTACTGATGATGAGTGCCAAAAGGATTTGACAGATAAATCTAATAAGACTGTAAACTCCTGGAGGCAGAGGCCTTTCCCGTTTAATTCCATCGCAGAGTTCCTAGTGCGTTGCCTGAACATGAGTTTAACAAAGGTTTTTTAATTAATGGATTAAACTCCACCACTGAATAGCAATGATTAACATGGTAACTAATAAAAGACAGTACAGGATGGATCTCAGCAAAAAAGCTTTGCATGTGCTGAATAATTATCAGAATGATCATAAGTAACTGGAGAATGTTTTGGGGTCTGCAAAGTTGTTTTGGCTTGTCCGCAAGGTCAGAGCACCTCATAAAAACGATTGCTGCTTTCTGCCTCCTGCTGAACCTGCAGCCTTCACTTTAAACTGCAGTTGATGGCTCCTGACCCCACATTCTGCCGCCGACCAGGGAGGGCCAGGTTTCTGGGCGCCAGCTCCAATGTGCCACCTGAAAACTTCACTCTGAGGCAGGCAGGCAGAAGGTGTCTGCCTGAGCCAGCTGGCCGTCCCCTGCGCCTTCCCCAAACTACCCCAGATTCAATCATGATGTGTGTGACAGACAACGGCACTAATCTCTTTGGGAACACCCCAGAATGCAAAGCTCATCTGTGCTTCTAGGCTGGATTTAACAGAAAAGGGTAGATGGCACCCAACCCCCTCCGGCATGCCAAGAGTGTGGCTGCTGTGTGTGATACCCAGGCAGCTGGCACAGGCTGCCGTTCCCTGGGGCCACCGCGGAAGTGCCTGAATGGGGCTCTGACGCCCCCAGAGTTCCAGGGGAGAGGAGGAGCAGGGTGGGGGTGGGCGAGTAAAAGGAGTGAAATCTGCATTACAATATGTCCAGCATCTTCATATAACCCACACTCTTTACAGGATGCCACTGAGCGCAGGAGCCAGCATTTCTTGTAGTTTCCCATCCACCCATAGGTCTGCAGTCCAGAAACCCTGCTGAGGTCAGGAGCGCCGACCACATGGGCAGCGTGTGAGAGCTTTTCGGGGGGCTGGGGAGGGTTCAGACTTTTCCCTGCCCTGAAGGAAAGCCCCCAAATGCGCCCAAGGAGTCTCATACCCCAATTTGCAAAATGGGAGACACCTTGCTAATTGACAGGCCTGCAATTGGTGTGGCACTTTAAATTACCTTGGCATTAATTGCCTGGACAGGTTGTTCACTCAAATTGCCCTGGCTCACTAATAGCCTAAGCGGGCTGGTGTTTTAAATGACCATGGCAGTAATGGCCCAGGCTGGCTGCTATTTCACATCGTCCTGGCACTAATGGCCTGGAAAGGGGGTTTGCTTTGCAGATTAACGAGTGTCCTCCAAATGGCAAAGGATTATGGAAAAAGAAAGAAAAAAAATAAGTGTTTGCCAGGGAAATAAGAAAGAATTTTACTTCCCCTCCCTTTCCCAGAATTGGGCGCCTTGTGAATAGGTCTGGAGTTCCATGCCTTCTCGGAAAGAATATTAAACTTTCATCTCCCTCCAAACTTCCCACATGAACCCCAGGCCACCATTATTATTTTTTCAACTATGCAAAATTTACTGAAGAAGAAACAGTGTATATTCTGCTCCAGCTATGGTTTCTCTACTTTAATTTCTATTTCTCAAACCCCATTCCCAGCCTGTCCCCAAATCATTCATTCATCAAGCATTAAGTGGTTTATTATCTTCTATGCACAAGACCCCTGTAAAGTCCATGGGAACAGAGAGAGGGAGCCACAAACCCGACTTCTAGGAGCTTCCATTTTAGTCCAGGAAACAGACACAAGTACATAATAGCATTGCAGTGTGATGAGTGTTGTAGGGTGCTGAGGGAGCTCAGAGGCTGTGAGAGCCTACAGGGTGAGATGAGTCAGAAAAGCATCATATTACAAGTGAGTCTTGAGAAGGCAGCAGGGTAGGTTCCTCAAGGCAAGGAGTTAGGAAGGGGAGGCCTTGCAGAAAGAGAAAGAGTATGCCCAAAGGCAGAGTTCTGAAAGACCACGGCTCAAAGTAGGGTGGAAGGAGGCAAGGCTGGAAATGTAGGTGGAGCTAGCTTGTAAAAGGCCTTGATGAAAAAGGGAAGGATGTGAGAAATATTTCAGAGATGACGTCACCTCCATCTGAGGACTAATTGCATATGAAGTTTGAGAAGGAGTCGAAGGGGGCTTACGGGTCTCTGGGGTTGATAACAGGTATGGGGCACTGTCCTTCACAGAGATGGGCTTTCTGGGAAGGGAGCAGGTTGAGGTAGAAGAGGGATACATAAGAGTGTGTTCTTTTTGTTAAAGATATTGGTTCTCTGTCCACCTCTGTCCATGGTGCTTCACCCACCCATTGCTTATGGATGTGCAAAACCAATTCCATGACTAAGGCTCTGAGAGAGGTGTTCATTTCATGGGTGCACTACTAGGAAGTCATCAGGAGGACCGCCCTTGCCATGCAGTGCTTGGGTCATAAGACAAATCAGTGCAGAAGGGTCGGTCGGACCCACAGTCACAGGAATAAGACAGCAAGTCCACAGAAATCCCCACCCTCCTCCTTGGCACTTCTTTTTAGCTCATTTTCATGGTAAACTGTACATGTAGTGGCTCTTAAGGGAGCCTTAAGATGCTTTAGTGGGAGGAATTTTTTTGTCTCTTTTTTTCCCCTGTGGTTTGGGGAATAATAGAAAAAGGAATGGTTTCAAAAAGGATAGGATATCTATACAAGATTAACTGTTATTGGAAATTTAGATGTTTATATATTTTGATGCATGAAAGAGAAGTTTAGAACTTCTGGCGTCTTACACATTTTGGAAGAGTGTCTGAATAGATGGAGAGAGTGAGTGGAAGAAACAAATGGCTTTGACAGAGTCCACTGAATTCAGTTGAATAGAGATTAATTGAGAACCTGCCATTTGCAAAATCCCAACCCCTGTGCTAGGCACTGTGGTTCTGTAAGAATGAATAAAGTGTGGCCCTGCTGTTAAGGAATGTACTATCCCAGGCTGGGTTACAGCCACGATACGCTAGATTTAAAGCTGCTCTCTCATGAGAGAAAGAGCTCTTCACAATGGCCAGCTTTTCCAAAATGTGGCACACACATTTCTCTTTACAGAACATGTGGCTTCCTTTTTGAGAGGAAGTTGTTCTTTCATCCCACTATCAATAGATGAAGTGTTTGCTGAGTGCAGGGCCCCTTGCAGGACGGCACAGGGGATTGAAGATGGTGAATCTTGGATCCTGACCTCCAGGGTTTTACCTCTGAACATCTAAATTAACTAATGTCTAAGAAAGATATAGCAACCTCAATATTTTTTGTTAAAACAAACTCTCGTGCGGTGTCTTTTAACCCAAATAATGATTATTAACAAAGATCCATATAGCTTCAAACTAAAAGTAAGCCTAGAAGTTGCCTAATCTAATGCACTTTAATAAAAAGCTGGCTCGAGAGACGTGGGATGGTCAGCCCGAGAACACACAGGTGTTTGTTGGCAAATCCAGAACTGGGACCTAGGACATCCTCTTTTCCATGTGCTTAGCATGTGGTCTGTCACAAGTATTAGCAGATGCAACAAAATCAAAGCAAAATTTAAAGCAGGCACAGAGAGAGAGACCCAAGAGCACCATAAGACACAATAGGAGAAAACCTAGGCATGTCCAGGTAGGCCTTTCTTCAGAAATATAGATTTGCAACATCTTATTACAGACATGTCTTTGCCAAGCTCATTAATAGCATGCATGGATATGTGAAAAAAACATCTTCTCGCCAAGATAGAAAGTGTAAGATCCTGTAAAGTTGTGTTAGTGTCAAAACTAAGAAGACAGTAAATAATTACAGTTTGCAGCCATACAGTTTTCTTCCAGCATAAAATAGAAATGCATGCCGGGCTTTTTCCTCATATAAGCTATAAGATGCTAATCCTACCTCTGGGTCTTTATTTTATCACTTTCCACTTTCCCAACCCTGACCCACCTCACTTCCATCCCCCTCCAGAAGTCTTCCCTGACCTTTCAAGACTAAGACCATGCCACTGAGCTTAAGAGGTGATAAGGAGAGGGAGAAAATTATGATGACAAATCAAGCTTTCTACTTTTCAAAATTCTCTCAGATCCCTTTGAATCTTCACAATAGCCCTAGCAGCATTAGAGTAGGTTTTATTATTCCATTTTACAGATAAAGACACTGAACCTTAGCATAGAGATGGAGCCAAGCCTAAACCCAGGCTTTCTCCTCCCACTCCAGGACTCCTTTCCTTGCATTCCACTACTCTCCCTGTTTCTGAAAGTCTATATTAGTCTGATGATATTATCGTAATTCTAATACGTTTGATAATTTTTCTCATGCATCTTCTCTCTAAAACTAAATTATAGGCCATGAAGCACAATCCCTTGTTTCCCCAGTATCTATTAGTTGAATGAATAAGTGAATGAGGAACACATGCAAACGGCTTCACATTCAGAAGGCAGCAATATATGCAAAGAAGGCAAAAGAAATGGGAGGAAACATAAAATCAGCAAATAATTCAGAGAGCTTGAAATCTTGAACATGAGATCCTCTTTGAATGTTACCTTTATGTCTTTGGTGCAAGTAAATCAACTGCATTTAAAGATGATCAGTTCTTCAAGATACACAAAGAGGTATACTCAACTGAATTTTCCATATATGAACCACTGACACTCTTTCCTCTAAGAGAAAGGAATGCTTTTGAAACAAACTATTTCAGAAATTACATTGGCTAGACGGAAACTATCAAACTGTCAGGCCATGCCATGATCTTGTCTTTCCCAGTTGGTTCTGATTTATTAGTGAAGTGACTGTATAACTTTAAAATGAAAAACAAAAACAAAAACTTTATAATACTTCTTAGTAATGGGCTCAGCTAGCCCCCAATGTGACTTCTGAATGATCAAATTAGCTTTTGTGATAAATATTGCCGTGAAACCAGTAATTAACCTCTAATGATCCTGCATTTCTCATTGGTTGTGATGCCATAAATAGATGAAGATTTTGGCTCCTTGGCAAACTCTTTAACATGGGTACCTGGGAAAAGGTTAAAAGAAAGAGAGAGATCTTCCACAGTACCCCAGGCCACAGATATCTGGCAAGGGGATCCTGAGCGTCTCCTTTGGGACCCAAAGCAATTTATTCACCAATATTTTTAACTCTTCAAAATTTGGACTGTAAGCATTGCACATCAAGCTAATCAAAGAAGATTTTTTTTTTTAACTTAGCCCTAAAGAAAGAGAAGAAAGACTGTTGGCTCTTCAAAATGCTGTATTGATCAGTAAAAAAAGCAATAAAACATGAGCCCTATGAAAGCAAGGAAGCATGCCCTATTCCTTCCTTAGATTTTATTTGATAAATTAGAATGCAAAGAAAAGATTCTATGAAGACTTATTCATTTATGTCATTCAACAAATATTTGAAGGATATACTATATACCAAACACTGGCCTAGTTGCTAGGATGCAGACATGAATTAGAGCCTGTCCTCACCCTTGCAAAGCTCAAAATTTTGTGACTGAAGTATGAGGTAGGAAAGAGGGGTAAATGAAATAGTGCAACGTGTTCTGTGCAGTGACAGAAATCTCTAGGAGCATCCTGGAGGCAGATGGAGAGCACTACTACCTCAACTATGCGAGTTAAGAAGACCATAAAGAGAAAGTGAATTTACCTTTGCAAACATCTTAGTGAATAAGCAGGAGTTTTTCGGCAAAGGAAAGTAAGGCAAACAAAATCAAGGGTTTGAAAGGTCACACAGTTAACGGGAACAACAGCAAGTGCTTCTGGAGCAGGGGACATATGTGAGAGCGTGGCAGCAGCTGAGGATGGGCAGGGAAATCGGGACCTAAGTTTTTATAGTGTCCATTCAGCAAAAAAGGCTGACAAGCAGGCATTGCAGCATAAATATTAATGAGACCTCCATAAATGTTCTGAGAATTCATAAACGATCTGAGAAGTAGACAGTGAGAACAGAGCCAACTCTTGCTTTGATTTTTAAAAAGTAGAATATCCCAAATTCCTAGTAACGTCCCACTCAAAATCTACAGCTTTAACTTCACACTGACTCAATAGTTTCAGCATCTTGGAAAGACAGCGAAATAAAGCACTGGATTAGAAATCATGGGACGCAAAGTATATTTCACCTTCTCACCTGCTCTGCTTTTTGTTTGTTAGAGATGTTGTAGGTTTGCAGATCATGCATAAAATGCAGGAATCCCATATACCACCCCACCACCAACACTGTTAGAATTGACAATAGCACCTTTCTATCATTGCAGGTCAAGTCCATGGTTTAACTGTTTGTGTAGTGTGGTTCCATAGATATGTTTTTAAAACTTTTTATTCTGTTACTACATATACAATCTAACATTTCCCCTTTTGATCATATTCAGAGGTATATCTTAGTACTGTTAATTGCATTCACAACATTATGTTACTATCACTACCATCAATTACCATAATATTTCCATCACTGCAAATAAGGACACTGTACATTTTAGGCCTTAACTTCCCATTCCCTATCCCCACCCCCTCCCCTGGTAACCTATATTCTAGATTCTGACTCTATGAGTCTGCTTATTCTAATTGCTTCAAAACAGTGAGATCATGCAATATATATCCATTTGTGTCTGTTTCATTTCACTTAGCATTATGTTTTCAAGGTTCAATCATGGTGTCACATGTATCAGGACTTCATTCCCTTTTCAGCCGAATAATAGTCTATTGTATGTTTATACCACATTTTATGTATTTGTTCATCAATTAATGGACACTTAGGTTACTTCCATCTTTTGACAACTGTGAATAATGCCACTATGAACATCAGAGTGCAAGTATCTGTTCGAGTCCCTGTTTTCAATTCTTTTGGGACTATGCCCGTTAGTGGGATTGCCTGCTCATAAGGTAGTTCTATATGTAGCTTTCTGAGGACCCGCCAAACTGTTTTCCATGGTAGCTGCACCATTTTACACTGTCACCAGCAATGAATGAGTATTCTACTTCTCTGCGTCTTCTCCAAAACTAGTTATTTTCTGTTATTTTAATAGCAGCCATTCAAATGGGTGTGGGGTTATATCTCATCATGGTTTTGATTTACATTTCCCTGATGGCTAATGATGTTGAGCATCTTTTTTCATGTGTTTTCTGGCCATTGGCATATCTTCTTTGAAGCGATGTCTATTCACATCTTTCGCCAATTTTAAAATTGAGTTGTCTATTTGTTGTGAACTTGAAGGACTACTTAATATATTCTGGATATTAATCTTTATTTGATATGTGATTTCCAAATATTCTACCCCATTGTGTAGGTTATCATTTTACTTTCTGATAAAAATCCTTTGGGATCAAAAGTTTTTAATTTTGATGAGGGTCTATTTAGCTATTTCTTCTTTTGTTGCTTGTGTTTGGGGTATAAAGTCTAAGAAACCATTGCCTAACATAAGATCCTGAAGATGCTTCCCTATGTTTTCTTCCAGAAGTTTTATAGTTCTGTCTCTTATATTCAGGTATATAATCCATTTTGAATTGATTTTTGTATATAGTGTGATGTAGAGGCCCTCTTTCTTTCTTTTTTTTTTTTTTGCAAATAGGGATCGAGTTTCCCAGCACTATTTGTTGAAAAGACTATTCTTTCCCAATTGAGTGGTCTGTGCCACCTTGTCAAAAATTAGTTGGCCATGAAGGTGAGGTTGATTTCTGGTCTCTCAATTCTATTCAATTGGCCTATATGTCTGTCCTTGTAACAGTACCATGCCATTTTGATTTCTGTTGTACCATGATAAGTTTTAAAATGGGAGAGTGAGTTCTCCAATTTCATTCTTCTTTTTCAAGATGGCTTTAACTATTCAGGGCCTCTTACCCTTCCATATAAATTGGATGATTGAATTTTCCATTTCTGAAAGGAGGTTTTTAGAATTTTGATTGGGATTGCATTGAATCTATCAATTGCTTTGGATAGTATTGATATCTTAATGATATTTAGTCTTCCAATCCATGAACATTTATTTAGGTTGTCTTTAATTTCCTTTAGCAATGTTTTGTAGTTTTCTATATGCAAATCCTTCACATCTTTGATTAGATTTATGCCTAGATATTTGACTCTTGCTATTGTGAACAGTATTTTTTTACTTCTTCTGGTTGCTCATTGCTTATTTATAGAAATACTACTGAGTTTTGGATATTGATTTTTTTGTCCTGCCATTTCTCTGAATTTATTTATTAGATCTAGGAGCTTTGTTATGAAAATTTCAGGATTTTCTGTATATAGGATCATATCATCTGCAAAGAGGGAATGTTTTACTTCTTCATTTCCAATTTGGATGACTTTATTTCTTTTTCTTGCCTAATTGCTCAGCAAGAACATTCAGTACAATATTGAGTAACAGTGTTGACAGTGGGCATCCTTGTCTTGTTCCAGATCTCAGCAGGAAAGCTTTCAGTCTTTCACTATTAAGTGTGAGGCTAGCTGTGGGCTTTTCATATGCGTTCTTCATCATGTTGAGGAATTTTCCTTCTATTCCTAGTGTTTTAAATATATTTGTCACAAAAGGATGCTACATTTTGTCAAATGCCTTTTCTGCATCAATTGAGGTGATAATATGGACTTTTTCCTTTATTCTGCTAAAGTGGTGTATTACATTCATTGATTTTCTTATTTTGGTCCAACCTTGCATGCCTGGGATAAATCCCACTTGATTACGGATATACTGTTGGATTTGGTTTACTAATATTTGTTGAGGATTTTTTGCATCTATATTCATAAGAGATAATGGTCTGTACTTTTCTTTCCTTGTGTTATCTTTACCCAAGCTTTGATTTTTGTACAGCTTTGATATGAGGGGAGATGTTGGCCTCATAGAATTAATTAGGGAATGTTCCCTCCTCTTCAGTTTTTCGGAAGAATTTGAACAAATTGGAGTTAAAAGTCTTCTCAGAATGCTTGGTAGAATTCCCCTATGAAGCCATCTGGTCCTAGGCTTTCTTTGTTGGGAGTTTTTGATTGCTGATTAAATCTCTTTTCTTGTAATTGGTTTGTTGAGATCTTCTATTTCTTCTTACATCAATATAGGTAGTTTGTGGGTTTCTAAGAATTTGTCTGTTTCATCTAGGTTTTATTGTCATACAGTTGTTCATAGAATCCTCTTATAGGCCTTTTTATTTCAATGAGGTCAGTAGTAATGTCCCCCTATTCATTTCTGATTTTTATTATTTGTATCTTCTCTCTTTTATTTTAGTCAGTCTAGCTAAAGTTCTGTTGGGTTTATTGATCTTTTCAAAGAACCAACTTTTGGTTTTGTAGATTCTATTATTTTGTTGTTGTTGTTTGTTTTCTACTTCATTTATCTCCACTCTAATATTATTTCTTCCTTCTGCTTGCTTGGGTTTAGTTTGCTTGTCTTTTCCTAGTTCTTCCAGTATTCATTTAAACTGTTTCTTCTTTTTTTAATTAAGCATTTAGAGCTATAATTTTCTCTCTCATTGCTACCTTCACTGTATCACGTAAGTTTTGGTGTGTTGTATTTTCATTTTCATTCCCTTCAAGATATTTCCTAACTCTGCTTCTGATTTCCTCTTTAACCCATCAGTTAAGAATATGATGTTTAATTTCCACATACTTGTGAATTTCCATTTCCTTCTCTGTTATTGATTTTTTGCTTCACTCTGTAGTAGTCAGAGAATATACATTGCGTGATTTCAGTATTTTTTAATTTATTGAGACTTGTTTTGTATCTCAATATATGGTCTACCTGGAAAATGATCCATGTGCACTTGATAAGAATGTGTATTCTGTTTTCACTGGGTGCAGTGTTCTATGTAGATCTGTTAGGACTAGTTCAGTGTATCATTCAAGTCCTATACTTCCTTATTGATCTTCTGACTAGATGTTCTATCCATTATCAAGAGTGATGTATTTTTCCCAAACCCCTCTTGTCCCCTAACCATTTCTGTACTTGTTACCACTTATACCTTTGTACAGCATATGTCCCAAAACCTAGATTTACCACTACTTTTTATGCTTTTGCATTTTGGCCCCTGTAGGAAGTAAGAAGTGGATTTATACACCAAGCAATACAGTACAATAATACTGGCCTATATAATTACCGAAATGGTTACCTTTACTGCAGGTCTTTATTTCTTTATGCTGCTTTGAACCCTGTCTAGTATCTTTTCCTTCCAGTCTGAACAAGTCCCTTTATCACTGCTTGTAGGGTTGGTTTAGTGGTGATGGATTTCCTCAGCTTCTGTTTATCTGAGAATGTCTTGATCTCTCCCTTATTTTTAAAAGAAAGTATCATCAGATAAAAAATTATTGTCTGGCAGTTATTTCCCTTACGCACTTTAAATATTTCAACTCATTGCCTTCTTGCCTCCATTGTTTCTGATACGAAATCAGCACCCAATCTAATTGAGACTCCCTCGTATGTAACATTTTGCTTTTCTCTTGCAGCTTTCAGAACTCTCCCCTTGTCCTTTGCACATGACAGTGTGATCAATATATGCTGGAGTTACTTTTTTTTGATGTTTGTCCTATTTGGTGTTCTCCAAGCTTCTTGGAATGTGCATATTTCACATCTTTTGCTAAGTTTGGGAAGGTATCTGTCAGTATTTCTTTGAATATTTCTTCTGCCCTTTCTCTCTTTCTTCTCCTCCTGGAAATCCCATAAAATGTGTATTGGTATGCCTGATGGTGTTTCAGAGCTGTCTTAGGCTATTTTTGCTTATAATATTTCATTTTTATTTTTGGTTCAGACTGACAATTTCAAGTGTCTTGTCTTCCAAGTTCACTAATTCTTTCTTCTGCCAGCTCCAATCTGCTCCTGAAAGCTTATTGGTGATTTTTCATTTCAGATATAGTGGTCTTCAACTCCAGTAATTATTTTTGGCTCCTTTTTAAAATTTGCCTTTTTTTGAGATTCTCATATTTCATTGTTTTCCTGATATCCTTTAGTTCTTTCTGTGTACTTTCCTTCAGCTTCTTGAACATTTTTAAGATCATTTTATTAAAGGCTTTCTTTGTTATGTCCACATTTCCTGTCTTCTTCATTGGTGTTTTCTGGATTTTTATCCTCTTCCTTTGGATGGGCCATCAATCCCTGTTTCTTTGTCTTGTGTTTTTTTTTGTTTTTTTTTTTTGTTTTTGCACATTTTAATATTTTTAAATGTTAACTCTGGGATTTACTCCCTGGGATGTTTGTTTTTTGTTTTTGTCACCAGCTGGTGATAAGACAGAGATTTACTTGAGCCTAAGCCCTTCTATCAGAAAAGTCTACCTAAGGCAATGCAGTGTGAAGGGTTCTCCATGTCATTTTTGGCCTCTATCTTATTCTGGGATTTTGCTTGTTACTTGTTTTGGAGTTCCCCTGTTTATAGGAGTTTGGTTGTCCCCTCTTTTTCCCAGGAGACAGGCCTCCCTCTCTCAGGTATTTGACATTGGCATACCTTTGTCCCAGATTGTCCATTTCTATAATTTTTACACTTTTTTCATTATCTCATGCTACTTTTGTCAGGAAGGAAAATTCTGGGAGAGAGGTCACCCAAGAGATGATTTTCCTCAGTCAGTCTTTCCCAGCCAAAATAGGGCCAGGGACCCATAAAGAGGGCACATATCAGCTCCAAAGTACCCTGGGGAGGGGATCAGGAAGGACTCCAAATGCTTCTCTGACAACTCCACAAACCTGAGCTTTCCTGGCCTGCCCAGCAATTGCAGCCCTTCAGCAAACTGTCCCCTGCAACCTTGAGGAAGCACTACGTCTTTAATCTCTACTCCTCTGTCCCTGTCCATGTAGGGTTGAAACAACAGCTGCCCTCAGAGCTGGGACCTAGCAATCCAAATTCTCTAATCAACAGCCATGTTCAGCCATCTCCCATGCCCATCCTTGTTCTTAGGGGAAAAGATTTTTGCATCCCTTTCTTGTCACCAGCAGCTAACCAGGGGCTGGACCCTGTGGAGGCCTACAATGAGAGTGGGGGATGGGCACTGGTGGCCACCATGCAGAGAGAGCAATTTACAGTTCTTTACTGTAGCTTATCAGCTTCTTCCTCCTGCTCTTCCCTGGATGCTGTATAGCATTCTTCTGACCTCTGAAGTTTCAAAATATTTGTTTCAGACAGTTCCTGCCTTCTCAATCATTGTTTTGGTGGCAGGACTGAGTCCTGGAGCTCCCTACTCTGCCATCTTCACTGAAAGTCCTGCTTTGCTTATTTTATTTGTCATTTAGCCTCTCTGAATCTCAATTTATTCATTTGTAACATGAATTAGACCATAACTTCTTCATCTGAGTCTGCTGAATGAGCTTCCTGGGACATGCAGACACCCTGAAATGACATATAAAATGTGCATGTGCAGGAGTGTGCATCTTCTTGGGAGAAGCCCTTAGTTCCAATCAGCTTTTCAAAGACTTGATGACCTCCAAAAAAAAAAAAACTGAACTAAACTTTCTTTTATGTCAGCTCAAAAATGATCTAGATCTCTGACTCTATGTTTAACATAAACCTGTAGTTTTAGGCAGCCACAGTGTCAACTTTTTATAAAACTTGTTATTTTGAAAAGCAGACATACAGCATATGAGTGTCTATGAATCACTTGGCATGGTAATAGGCTCCTAAACCAAGTAACTTACTGAAGACCACACAAAGATAAGGTGGCCTTATCATTCTTCATCCATACCAGGACACTACTGAGAGTAGAAGAAGACACTCTCCAGATGGGATGCCGAGGCAGCATGCTTAAACTATGGCCATCCTAGGCAGGCCTAACAGGATGGTCTTAGCAAGGGTTACTTGTAAACTGAAAACCAATTTTACTCAAAATTTGAGTCTATTTTAGAGCTTCAGAT
>PVIY010027271.1:0-34378 GCA_004026745.1 Myrmecophaga tridactyla | reverse complement strand
TCCAGGGGTATCTGTTGGACGGGGACTGAGAAGGGTTTTGAAATGAGACTGGTGAGAAAGGCAGAAAAATGATCCTGCAGAGCTTTGTAGACCAAGTGGATATATATCCTAAAAGTAATGAGAAACAGCATGTATTACTTTCCCGGAGCTTCCATAACAAATTACCACGAGCCGGGTGGCTTAAACAACAGAAATGCATCCCCTCACAGTTCAGGAGCCTAGAAATATGAACCAGGACTGGTTCCTTCTGGAGGCTGCCAGCAGCTTTGACATTCCTTGTAGGGGCATCACTCCAGTCTTGTCTCTGTCTTCACACAGTGTCTAACCTCTTCCTATGACACCAGCCGTGTTGGATTTAGGGCCACCCTAAATTATGACATTTGCAAAGGTTCCAAATAAGATCCCATACGCAGGTTCTGGATGGGCATGAGATCTGAGGGGGCACTATTCAGCTAGGATAAAATAGAAGGATTCTGTGAATAGGTCTGTGTGTGCATGCGTGTGTGTGTGCTTGTGCGTGCGTGTGTGTGTGCTTGTGCATGCGTGTGTGTGTGTGCTGTGATGAGTGATTTTCTCAGTTCATCTCCCACATTGCTATTCGGACTCATGCTTAGTTCTGTTACTTCCTCTGTGAAACCTTCCCGATTCTGAGGAGGAGTTTTTGGCTCATTGTATTGTCAAAGTCCTTTGCTGCTTACCCTGTTCTGACGTCTACCCAGTGTGTTAAAATGAATGATTCGTGTGACTGTGTCCCCCACCAGCCTGGAAATTACTTCAGGACTTTGTTTCACTTTTCTTCAGATCCTCAGGTCCTGTCACAGACCTCGAATGAATGAATGAATGTCTGGGTAGGGAGAAGTAGAACTGCCCACTCAATTTCAGCATTTTTATGGCTTCAAGCTATGGTCTTTAGGCGGGCTTTGAGAGGAAATAGATGGACAGCTATAAGGAAGCAAAAAAATGGGCAACTTTATCCCTCAAATTGAAGAATTTAAATGGTAATGTAAGTGCTATTATATTTCTGATATACACATAACCTACACCTCTGAACCACCAACTGTTCTCAAAAGACAACCTAGAATAAAGTCCACTACTTCTCAAAGTGCAATCCTTGGACTGTTGGCATCAGAATACCCCTGAGGGCCACTTGGTCAATCTCAGGCATTTGGTCACCTCAGAGCTGCCCAGACTGAAACCCTGACTGGGATGGGACCTGAACATCTGGAGCTTTAACAGCCCACTTAACAGCCTGGATTTTTGCAGATGTTGATAACTACTGACCCATCAGTGGTCAGCAGATGCTTTGTTGGTGAACCCCACTATTAATTTGAAAAACCATGCATCCTCCAGTATTTTAAATTTTAAATCTACACCTAAATTTTAAATGACATCTAGCATTTCTTTATACTTTTAAATAGTTGCAAGTGATGTCATTTCTTACCCGTTGTAAATATTGACATTTAAAATTCTCATATTACATTTTTACATGTAAAGTGAATACCATAGAGATTCTGTACTAAAAAGTGAACAAATTATTTTTAATTAAAAAAAGTTTTTCTTCCTTCCCCACTTCACTAACTCCCCAGAATTTTGGCCTAATATGATATATATTGTGATCGAAAGCTTTCACTCTATCATGCTTTTTGGAAACAAAGAAATGTATCTAAATTAAAATATAAATGAAAATTTAATTCCCAGTAGCCATAAAGCTTAAATATTTGAAACAAATCTTCTGGTTTGCACTATCATTACCATCATTATTGGTACACAGTTGATCAAAACAACATAAATGTATTACAAAGTTTGACAAATTATTTAGCCTTATGTGCCTCTTAAGGAAATGAATGAGTTTGATTTTTAATTGACGCATGTGTGTGTGACTATTATTTATCACTAGCATGAGTCAGGACTCAACATCAATATTTCTCATATTAAAATTTTTTTAAGGGCAAATGCTGAGAAACCTTGTTCACATAAATTAGTAGTTGAAAATGGAAGATTTGTCTAGTAATATCACTAATTCTTCAAACTCCTTGCCAATTTTGTGCCAAAAATTACATAGCAATCTATCATCAAAAAACATTTTAAATTATCTATTAGTCAGGTTTTCCTTTACATATTTGAAAGCAAAGACTTGGAAACCACCTGAAATGAAAAAAAAAAGGATTTTTTCTAAGTCATTTAGAGGTATTTACTTTCTCAGTACCAACAACAATATTTCACATTTCTCTTTATTTGGATCATGGAGGTTTTCTGAGGACAAGAATTGCAACATACTATGATTAGTCATGGGGAGAAGGTGGCCTTTCTAAATAAAGTGAAAGCAAGGGTGGGAAGGAAATCCCATACGAGTTTTCAACCACAGGAGTGTTCTCAGATCACATTCACATGGGAGCCATGTGGAAGCTGAGCTCCTGGAAACTCATCCCCTGACAGCCTCCTGTCTGCCTGGGCACTCCTAGGAAAGTCCTCCTGTGCTCCCAGAGCCCTGCTTTCTTCACTTGAGGATTTCTGACCTAGCTAGTGAGGTCTGTGGCAGTTAACAAATCATATGGGCCTTCCTTACTTGTAAACCTTGGTACTTCTGCCTTTTTGAAGGATTTATACATGTTTCTACAATTGTGAAGCTAGCTGCGATAGTGTAATTTAAAACAAGCTTATACAGGGAAATAAAGCACACTATAAATTTAGACTTAAAAATCATACACATAGAGATACTAAATAACAATATAATCAGCAATAATTTTTTAAAAGTATCTGGCTTTTAAAATGATTTCATACAAATAAACTTCTCTATATATAAGAATATTGAATTTTTTGTGTGGTTGAAAGACACAAGATAGAAAATTCTGACCAGCATTGGAGCCTATTTCTAGGTTTAATTTGTATTTTTCAAGATCCCAAAAAGTTCTTGCTATTTAATGGGGGCAATGTCCTGAGGTTCTTGGAACTTTACAGGTCCCTGAGGAACCCACTATGTGGCAAGAATACTCAGCAAGCTCATCGAAGTAGTTTCCAAAGGGGCTTTGTCAAAGCCAAGTTGGCATATCTAATTATCCCTGAGCCTTCTGTAACAGTCAAAAGAAGAGCTTTGCCTCTCTCAACAGGCAGTGTCACATTTTTCCCTCAAGCAACAAACAATGCCATGGCTTTATCTTTTTTACTGATATCAAAGCAAACTTCTCAGCAAGGAACTACTAGTATATTCCTAATAGTCTGTACTATTCCTTAAGATCTGGAAGGATTCATATTACAACAATTAGTTATCCCAGTGGTTCTAAATTGGTTAATGCATAAGAATCATCTGGGGGCTCTTCTTGAAAATGTAAATTTACAGCCCCTAAGGCAGATTTTGATTCAGTAGGTCTGAAAAACTACCTCTTGCTAAGTAATTATTTTGTGTTTCTTTGTGTTGTCAACATTTGTACCTCATAACAAAGCCAGACACAAGTGAATTCTCTTTATATCATTTATACAGTTTGGGTTAAACACACAATTCAGCAATGATTTAGTAATAACGGGGAAATAGAAAAATTATTCCTTCACACAGCATGAGACACTTCCAATTATCACATTTCCAGGTCTAGTCTCCATGTTCTTTATAGAAGAATAGCAACAAATTGCAGCACCCACTGATTTGGATTGATTTTCTTTTGATTATGTTCCCATACCTGTCTTTATTCTTTAAATTCATTTCCTGTGAACCAGGCCAAATGTGAAGGCTCTGTCTCAGTATATGCTTATATACATCAAACCCAGGAACCCATTTATAGTACCACAATTTAGTAACTAACATAAAATTCCTAAAATTAGACATTTTCTGATAACACTATTAAGATGAAAGAAGGAACCAACATTAGTGATATGATCACTAAGCACAATACTCTTTGTAGTTGCAGTTATTTTTTCATTTTACAGATTAGAAGATAGACTAAAAAGCTGGAAAGCTTACGAAACTCTCAGATAAGTGGCAGGGGTGGAATTGGAATCCAGTCTGAGGACTGCAAAGCCCATGGCTTTGATCATGTTGACAAAATATACACATACATTGGAAGAGAGAAAATTAATTCAGTGGAGGAAAGTCTTGTAATAGAGCGAGGTAATCAAAAACATTTTTCTTTAATGAAGGCCCCCCTTTAATTCTAGGTACAGTTGAATTTCAGAGGGGCCAAAAATCCAGCGTCATTAACAAATTAAGGCAACTCCTTATTCATTTTATGAAGCTATATCTGAGATTTTTAAGTTTCCATTTTTCAGGTCCAGTTACGTGGAGCTACCCCATTCTAATGTTATTCCAACTGGCATGAATTTTGCTACAATCAACAATAAATTACTCCTGCTACAATCAACAATAAGTTATTCCTACTACACTTCATCTACAATGACAACCAAATTGATGGACAGGAAAAACAGGAAAAAAAACATGGAGGATTTAATCAGGAAAAGAGAAAATCCTGTTTTATGAACTCTTCTTGTGCTATTTTCTTAAATAAGGTGAGGTCAGGTGCCACGTGACCATATTCTGTTTATTTTGGCATTCCCAGGCCCTAAAGTAGTGATCTGTACTTAGTGGGCTTTCAAAGAACCTACACTTGGAATTGATTTTATGATGGAGAGTACATATGTTCTTCAAAAGTTATCTCTTTATATTTTATTCCAACACCACCAATAAAAGCAGTAACATACGCAAAACCCATTTGATCTCAGTAAACAAATCTACATTTCCAAAATAACCTACTGAGGAACATTTAAGTCCTCAAAGCACACAGTAACAATAATTTTATACTCATGAAGCCCATGACCCCATTGACTGGAAAAGTATAAAAGAGCATAAAGGGATTTACAGTTGGACAAAGGCAATCATAAAATGTGACCTTTTGCAGAATGAATGATGCTATTAATAATTTTAGCCTCTGTCACAATCTTTATTGGTCCAGAAGCTTATTAGTGTAAAGGGACCATGAATGTAATTCAAGCAATTAAAACTAAAATCTCTGTAGCAATATTCTTCCTTTGTATGTGCTATGCTATCTGCTACTTATAACACATTTTCAAATGCTAAATGCATTTTTTTTGAAATGCTATCCATTTTTAAGAAGATATGTATTTACATGTGTAAAACCCTAAAATGACACAGTTAGAAAAGACCTAAACATAGTTTCCTCAGATTTTTAAGTCATATACATTTCCCATTAAGAGGAAGACCTTGAAGACTTTTGTGAAGAAATCTGAACCCTTAATCCATCTATAAGTTTATGTTTCTTCTCAGTCTTTTGCAGTCATTGTATTTCATTCAACTTGTGAAATATTTCCAGAATATTCAACTTGGTGCTCATAGACACAACGGCCATGTTCTTTTTTCCACCCGGTGGTTTCATAATATTTCACTAACTTATGCAATTACAGTGAAGAATGCAACTGGCATTAACAGATTTGGAAAAAACGCAACTGGCTCTTGGCCAGCATTCTTCTTAGGGGTACGAGAAGTTCTCTTGCACAGCACAGCTTGGTTTAGCTGCAGGGTCTATGTTTGCTGTGATTATCAGTCATCATGATGTTTATTCACGTTGGAGTGAATAAAGAGTTTGGGTTAATCTAATGAGTCGAGTTTTTGTACCCAATTTTTGTGGAATTAGTATGTTAGGTGGTCTCTTGTTTAAGTGCATTTACATCCCATTACCCTCCCAGCATATTCAGACTCACTGTTTGGGGCTACCTCTTTCCCACCTCTTGGATAAAATCATAACCAGACTGCATAGTTGCTTCTGAGGTTCACAGATAATAAAAAGTTCTGATTACTTCTACCTCAAAATACTGTCATGGCAGTAGTCAATATGTCAGTCCAATGTAATAATAAAAAACGCCAAACCTCATTCAAAGTTAAAGCCAGCTACAGGAGGGAAGTCTGCAGTGGGAAAGTGGGTTAGCTTTTTCTCCATTTCATGCTTCACCTCTACCCCAACAAGCCTGGATTCTGGAGGAAACAATAGCAGCACTTCTCTGGCTTGACAAGTGCTATCCCCAGGACTGATGGCAGAGAAAAGAACTTAGCCCTGTCTAAGTGACATGATTTGAATGGTGCTATAAATTCCCACTTTTGGATGGGACCCTTGGGGACTGCATCTCAGGGGTACTGACAAACCTGGAAGGAAAGTACCTTTTGAACAAACTGCAAGAAAGCCTTATAATCAGTGCTGGTTTACACAACAAGGTAAACATTGTGCCTAGGGTTTATGTGGGGGGGGGGGGGCAGGAATGATGGCATCTGTAGGAAACATTACCCATATGGCTGAAGCCCCCATGTGCCCTCTCCTCTACTTCAGAGGCAGTCACGATCCTGAATTTTGTGTTTATTATTCTTTCACTTTTAAGCTTCATTAATATATATACACACACACACACATACACACATATATAGGTATTATTAGTTTTTCTTGTTTTATAAATTTATGGCATCTTGCTGTATATACTCTTCTACCTGTATGGCTTTTTCACCAATGATTTATATCTGTGAGATTTAACCATATTGATGCATGTTACAATAGTTCCTTTATTTTTACAGCTATATGGTGTTCAGTAATATGAATATTCTATCTTGTCCATGAGCATTTGGGTTGTTTCCAGTCTTTAGTCTTCACTGCACTGCAGTGAACTTTCTCGTGCATATCCCCAGTACACAGTGCTATGGTTTTCTCAAGTTACGTATCTGGGATGGGGAAGGGGGTTCAAAGAGTCTGCAGATCTTCAACTTTGTAGAAACAGTTTTAGGTCAAGGATGATGTTCTTTTCCTCCAGAGACGATTTCCATTTTTGTCAAATGCCTGGACATAGCAGCCATGTAGAACTATCTTTGAATTTCTGGGCCTCCCTGAGAACTCCAAGCTTGTTTGTCATCTACTCAAGGGCTATTTGCTTCTGGATTTGTCTTTACTTCTGGGATGCAGCTGCCTAGTGTCCCATCCAGAGTGAGGGAGGGTTTACCAGCCTATTCACCTGAACTCCAACTCTTTTTCAAAATTTCTTTCAAAGCGATCCTGAATGTCATTCCTCAACATCTTGTTAGCTCTTTGATGGATTTGATAAGATTCCACCTACAAACTTTTAAGCTTTTTCAGTCGTAAATAGGAGGATTGATCCAATTTACCTAGTCTATCATGACCAGCGAAGAGAATTCTACATTTTCAACCTCACTAGCAAATGCCAACTTGCTGTCCAAGATGGTCTTAATCAATTTATATACATACTACCAGTGGCTAGCCTTTCCACTGATGACAGATATTCATTTTTCTCATGCACACACTTTTGTACTCTGCCTTTTGTGGCCTGGGCATATATGACTTGTTCAAAAACACATATAGAAATCATTAAAAATAAAAGAGTGAATCATTAATTTGGAAAGCAGTTTGCCCTCAAGGAAACGAAACCACATCTTGTAATTGTTTAGCTCTATTTCCTAGTATTTAATTTAATATTGAGCAGATTGTTATGTCAGCAGAGGAAACTGTTTTGGACAACAATGCCTGTATCACAGAATGATGGTTAACGTCATCGGATCAGAATGGATCAAAAAATCCCAGTGGAGGGGAAGAATTCAATCAGAAAGACTTAATATGTATCAGAGACATGACTAGTCTTTTGTTGCTATGGGGAAAATGATATTTTCTTTTCATTCCCAGCTAAAGGCATTCTTGGATTTAGTAAAATTCAAAACACGTTAATATTCCAGTAATGCTGTTGTGCTTAGGAGCCATGTACCCTGGAAAAAACGTGTTCTTAAACTCCATCCATTCCTGTGGGTATGAACTCTGTTAAATAGGACCTTTTGATGAGGTTAACTTCAAATAAGGGGTGGCTCAGAAAGGGCCTTAATCCTATTACTGAAGCCTTTATTGGGAAGGTAACAGGGAGGAAAAAGCCACAGAGGGAGCAACCAGAAGCTAAGAGTCAACAGAACCTGGTGGGAAGGGACAGGACAGGAGTGGCCGCCACATGCATTGCCGTGTGATGGAAGAGTCGGGGATGAGGCATTGCAGCCCCAGGACTGCAGTCTTCGGGAAGCAGCACTTTGATGATGGCTTGCTACAGACTTCTCCTAGCCTCCAGACTGTAAGCCAGGACATTTCCATGGTTTAAGCCAACCCATTGCATGATATTTGCTTTTGCAAGTAGAAACTAAAACAAATACTAATGCTGTAGGATGCAACCTTGTAAATAACCTCACATCGGATTTTGTAAATCCATTGTGTTTTATTTAGTACATGAAGAAAAGAAGAAGAAAGGAAATCTCCTATTAGGATGATGGTATGTGTACACATGGGTAGGTTATTTAAGAGAGGACCTGTTTTAGTTTCCTAGGATGCTCAAACAAATACCATGAAATGGGGCAGGTTGAACAATGGGAATTTATTAACTTACAATTTTAAGCCTAAAAGAAAGTCCAAATCAAGGTATCAAGGTGGTACTTTCTCCCCCAGGACTGGTGTCCGGGGCTGGCTGCTGGCTATCTTTGGTCCCTAGCTTGTTACTTGACAAGGCACAGGGCAGTGTCTCCTGGTCTCTCCCTTTTCTTCCAGATTGCACTGGTGTTCAGCTTCTGGCTACTTGCTTGCTCTGTGACTTTCTCCCTCTTTGTCTGAATTTCATTCTGCTTATGCAGGACTCCAGTAATAGGATTAAGACCCATCCTGACTGGGCTGGGCCACACCTTAATCAAAGTAGTCTCATCAAAAGATTTTACTTACAATGAGTTCATGCCCACAGGAATGGATTAAATTTAACAACACATTTTTCTGGAGTACATACAGCTTTAAACCACCACAGGCCCCTAGGCTACTGCAGTGTTTGCTTAAAGTCATGAAAAACCACAACTGAAATATCATAGAGAACACTGTGAAGTTAATTTTCATAACCAGTGCGTGAATATCTTCTTAAAATCTTGATTTTTTTCTGAAGCATAGTGACCCTTTCCCCTTAGGTGTCTAGAATTGCTGAAATGTATGCAGCATGTTCAAAATTAAGATATCCTTTCATCTATGATGGTGTCAGTATGACTCTCCTCTCACACAGAAAGATAGCTCTGAAAGTTTCCCTTCTATCCCCCTGGTGATTCTGTAATTATGATCCAAATGGCCATCTCAAAATGATGGGTGCACCCTCTGTACTGAGTGTGTGGCAAATTTGCTTATTTGATAGAACTGTCTATAGTAAATCATTTTTTAAGTGAACTTCTAATGTCATCCATTGTTACCTATTTGTTTCATTTTCTCTTTAATATGTATTTATGTAAGTTAAATCATTCTTAACTGAGAATATAACATTTTAAAAGACTGGCATGTAATAAGTGGTCAATAAATATTATTTCTAATACACATTTCTATTAAATAGAGAACTTTGTTTTCTTAGTAGTCAATTTGCCTTCAATAGTTGGATTATAAGCTTTTTGGAATGTATCAACTTTTACTTTGTAGGCATAAATAAAATATAATTACCCATAAAAGACCTATAAATAAAAAGCTTGACCCTCTAATAGATAGGAAATTAAAATGTACTTGAAATTGGACACCATAAATGGCAGTAGAACTCTTATCTTTGTTTTCAATGGTTCTGTTCTCTATGTATTTATTAGAACATTTTTACTATTGTATAAATGCCAAGAGAATCTAGGCTAAAATTTAAATAATTTACAAGATGAGTGTGGTTCATTTCTAATAGGCCTAATTTATCAGAGTGGCTTTAAATAGGTTAGTATGTGTACTGAAAAGTCTTATTTGGAAAAAAAATAATGAAACCTAATAAATCTGACTTTAAATTAGCCCAGTAGAGAAAATAATGGTCAATGTTCCAGAACCCACTTATTTTCTTATTACCTCCATGGGTTTCAACCAAATACAACAATCTCAGTGTTCTGTAGATGAGCATTTGGGAATTTTAATTGGGGGTGGGGGGTGGTCAGCATGTACAGAGTAGAAGGTAGGGGAAAAGGTGAGGGGTAGGGGAAAATGAAATGGAAATTACAGTTAAAAGATTAAAAGCAGCAAATCCAGAAAACATTATAAAATTTTCATTCCTTAAACAGTGAGGAGCATTTCAGTTTTGTTTTTAACTTCTTAGTCACTTGTTGTCTACTTACAATTGTCTTAAAAAAAAAAGGAAAACCTAACCATTGTACTAAGAATTAATGAACTCACTAGAACTACTCCAACAGCCCTTGAAATTTCATCCAACACTGACTTCCCTTGCCTTTGCTTTATTAAATTCCAAGCAAAAACAACGAGAAGATCTTTTTGAAGGGAAGTGAGTTAGGGCAAAGAATAGAGGAAGACTTAGAGCCAAAATTCTTGATGCAATTTTAAATGTTAACATTTTGTGACAAGAATTTTTAATTCTATTTACTCTCTTCTTCTTCCCTAATACTATCCTATAAATACCATGGGTATTTGAGCTTTATGGGAATAGAAGTAGGGGTTATTTTTATAACTATGTTTTGCACTAATAAATATATCTAATAAACATTTCTGTAACTAGTTTATTGTAACTTCAGGGTATAGTTTTTTTACAGTTAGAGAAACTGATCCATCACTAATGGCCAATTAATCTCAAAATGAGGATAACAAACTTAAGGGAACATGGTGAGTTGGAATTCCCCATGGAGGAGAAAACACACAATATTCAAGGCAGGGGTAAAAAACTCAGACACTTTCGGGGGCCCAGTGTATACCAGGAATATATGAATCTGCTGTGGTAAAATGCTTAGGGAATAACGTCATTGCAAACTGGGGAATCTATGAACAGAGAAAAGGCACTGCAGTACACATCTTTTTTTAAAAAGCATCATGTTATACTGGCCTAAAGACAAAAGTATAGACCAATGGAATAAAATGGACAGCTCAGAAATAAATCCACATATCTATGTCCAATTGATTTTTAACAAAAGTACCTAATCTACTCAATAGAAAAAAAAATTCTCTTTAGCAAATGGTGCTAGGAAAACCAAATATCCACATACAAAATACGGAATTGAATCCTTACCTCAAATCATATACAAAAATTACTCAAGATGGACCAACAATCTGAATATAAAAGCTGGAACCATAAAAGTCTTAGAAGAAAATATAGGGAAAAATCCTCAGGCCTTTGTATTAGGCAATGTATTTTTAGAGTTTTCACCAAAAGTCCCAGCAACAAAAGAAAAAAATAGATAAATTGGACTTCATCAAAATTAAACCCATTTGTGAATCAAAGTACATTATCAAGAAAGTGAAAAGACAACCCACAGAAGGGGAGAAAATAGTTTCAAGCAATAAATATGATAAAGGCTAAAAACTCAAAATATATAAAGAACTCCTGTAACTCAACAATAAAAGACAAACAAGGCAATTTAAAAATGGTCAAAAGTTAGTAGGGACCTATGCTGATTTGAAAGTATAATGTACCCCAGAAAAGCCATGTTTTAATCCTGGTTCAATCTTGTGGGGGTAGCTATTTCTTTTAATTCTAATTCAATAGTGTAGGGCAGAAAATTTTGATTAGATTATATCTACAGTGATGTGAGACATGCCCAATTGTGGGTGTGACCTTTTGATTAGATGGAGATGTGACTCCACCCATTCAAGGTGGGACTTGATTAGTTTACTGGGGTCCTTTAAAAGAAGAAACATTTTGGAGAGAGCAGAGCTGATACAGATGCGGACACTCGGAGAACAGAGACACAGATGTTTGGAGTTGCTTGGATCCCAGCAGATGTTGCCACGTGCCTTCCCCTGAGCTGTTAAGCAAGCCAAACCTGGAGAGAGCCAAGGGAGGCCAAGAGATGAAAGCCAGCCCTGGAGAAGCAAAGTGAGGAACCCCCACAGGAACAGAGGCTGAAAGCAATGGAGCCCAGGAACAAGGGACCAGAAGATGCCTGCCATGTGCCTTCCCAGACCACCCTTCTTTGAGCCAAGGTATATTTCTCTGGATGTCTTAGTTAGGATGTATTTATGGGCTTAAAACTGTAAACTTGTAAGTTATTAAATTTCCTTTTTAAAAGCTAATCTGTATGGATACTTTATTTAAATATGCCTATGGCTAAACTAACTAAGATATCCATTTCTGGTGGTTCTAAGGGTATTGTTTGTTTTCTTAAATTAAAAAAAAAAAGAGCCACTCAATTTCTGGCATATTGCATTCTGGCAGCTTAACAGACTAATGCAGGGCCTAAGGTATTTGCCATCCCAGAACTTGTCCTGCATGTGGAAGTAGTTTGCAGAACTCTACTACAGAAATCTAAAGGAGTGCAGTCAAGTGGCTGCCTGGGGCAAGGGATTGGTGGGTATAGGATATGCAGTGTTGTGCTCTGGACCATGAAAAAACTGTTTCCTAAGGAAGAGGGGACATTCATACCCATGTAAATTGGGGAAATTTCTAGGGTCAAATGTGTATGCCTAAGAAAATATACAAGCACGGAAACAATTAGGGTGGTAATATGCTTTGGCTTGGAGCTATTGTCTAAAATAATTGCATGGATAAAAACTGAAGGAGAGAGCTTGCATGGGTTTATCTACAAAGATTGGAGTGGGTTCCTTCTTTTTTCCTTTCTTCATTTTTAAAGTTAGCCCCTGGATCCTGGCATTCAGGTAAAACTCTATTATAACACTAGCTAGAGACAAGCTCAAGGATTAGACACCCCAGAGTCTAAATTTCAATGATAATGCATTAAAATATCAAAATTACCAGGTTTAAACAAAAGATTACAAACTATACAAATAAACAAGAAGTTTGGCCCAGGCAGTGGAGAAAATTAAACCATTGCAAACCGTCAATGAAGAGGATCCCATCTGGGGCATCCAAGACAAAGGCTTTTTAAAAATGGTCCTAGAGATGCTCAAAGAGCTAAAGGAAAACACGGACAAAGATTTAAATTAAGTCAGGAAAGTGATAGATGAACAGAAAGAGGAGATCAACACAGAGATGGAAATTATGAAAAGGAACAGAGCTGAAGACCACAGTAACAGAAATTAAAAATTCTCTAGAGGAGCCAACAGCAGATTGGAGCTGTCAGAAGAAAGAATCATGAAACTTGAAGATAAAATCACTGAAATAATCTAATCTCAGGCACAGAAAGAAGAAAGAATGAAGAAAAGTGAACAGGGTCTGAGCAGCCTGTGGACACCATCAGATGTACCAATATGTTCACTGTGGGAATCCCAGAAGGAGAAGAGAAATAGTAAAGAGCAGAGAAAATAGTAAAAGAAATAATCACTGAAAACCTCTCCGATTTAACAAAAGATATGAATATACACACACCCAAATTGGTCAACACACTCCTAACAGGAAAAACCCAAATTGATCCACATCAGAACACATTATAATTAAATTGTGATATGCCAAAGATAAAGAGAGAATTCTGAAAGCTGTAAGGGAGAAGTAATATGTCACATACAAGAGAGCTCCAGTTTTTCACACAAAACTGTGGAGGAAAGATGGTAGTGGTATGACCATTTAAAGTGTTGAAAGCAAAAAAAAATGCCAACCAAAAATTCTACATCTGGCATCATTATATTTCAAAAATGAGGAGAGATTAAGACATTCCTAGATAAATGAAAGCTAAGAGAATTTATCATCACTAGACTGTACAAGAGTTATTAAAGAGAGTTCTGCAGGTTGAAAGAAAAGACACCAGACAATAGATCAATGCCATGGAAAAAATAAAGATTTCTTATAAGGATAACACATGGGTAAATATAAATGCCAGTATTATTGTATTTTTGGTTTGTGATTCTAATTTTTAATTCCTATAGGATTTAAAAGGCAAATGCAAAAAATGTAAATAATATATAAGTGGTTTTGGACTCATAATGTATAAACATGCAATTTGTGACAAGAGCTTTATAAAAGTGGGGAAAACAAGGGGGTTAGGAGCATAGTTTGTGTATTCCATTGAAGTTAAGTTGGTATTTAAGCAAATAACAGTGTTATTAGTTTAGGATGCTAAATTTAAGTTCTATGGTAACTACAAATAAAATAGAGAATATGCAAGCACACAGAGACAGAAATTAGAGTGCAGATTGCTAGGAGTGGGGGACAGGGGCAATGGGGAGTAATGCAAAATGGGTATAGGGTTTCTGTTTGAGGAGATGGGAAAGTTTAAGTAATGGAAGTTGGTAAGGGTACTGCAACAGTATGAATATGAGTTATCCCATGGAATGGAATGCTTGGGAGTAGTTGAGATGGAAAAGTTTATGCTGCATATGTTCTCATAATTTTTTAAAAAAGAATAAGTAACTAAAGAGACAATGACAATTAAATGCAATATGTAGGGAAAAAGGCCCAAAAGGACATTTTGGGGACTTATTTTAAAAACTGGAATACAGACCATAAGCTCTATATCACTATTAAATTTTCTGGACTTGATAGCTGTACTTCAGATGGTAACATCAGTGAATATCCTTGTCTTAGGAAATTAAAATTCTCTAGAGGAGTCAACAGCAGATTGGAGCTGTCAGAAGAAAGAATTATGAAACTTGAATATAAAATCACTGAAATAATCTAATCTCACGCACAGAAAGAAGAAAGAATGAAGAAAAGTGAACACATGCTGCAAATGTGTGGGGGCTGTAGATGGTTGAAGAGGACAGCACCAATTGTGTTCAAGAAGGGTGATATATACAACCTATAATTGTGTTCAGAAAACTGATTGATAAATAGAAAGACAGATAGATGGATAGATAGAATGACATGGAGAACATGGCAAAATATTAAAATTGGTGGACCTGGTTATCTGGAGGGCTAGGGGCATTTTGGAGCTCTCTGTATGGAGTTTGTATTATTTTTGTAACTGTGCTATAAGTTTGAAAGTGTTTCAAAATTAAAAGTTAAAAAATAAGTGGGCAAAGAGCTTGAATAGACATTTCTCCAGATATACAAATGGCCAATAAGCACATGAAAAGATGCTCAACATCTGTTTCAGTTTGCTAAAGCTGCTACAGTGCAATATACCAGAAATGGGTTGACTTTTTTTTTTAATAGGTTGACTTTTACAATGGGGATTTATAGTTCTTGGGCCATGAAAATGTTCAAATTAAGCATCAACAGGTTGATACCTGGATTTTGAAGAAAGGCTTCTGGCTTCTGGGATGCCTCAATCAGATACATGGCTAGCATCTGCTGGTCCTTCACTCCTGGGTTTCAGTGCCTTCGCTCTGGTTCCAGTGTTTTCCCCTGTGGGTCCTCTCTTTACTTCTTGGGGAGTTTTTTCTCTCTCTACACTCTCTCCCAACTTCTCTGGGTGTTTCTCTACTTTTTCTGTTTTTTTTTTTTTTTTTAATCCTCTCATAAAGGACTCAAGTAAAGAATTAAGACCCGCCTTAAATTGGGTGGGTCACATCTCAATTGAAACAACCTAATTAAAAGGTCCCACCTAGAATAGGTCTGCACCCACAGGAATGGATTAAATGACTTAAAAGTACACGGCATTTTCTAGGGGTACATTACAGCTTCAAACTAGCACAACATCATTAGCCATTAGGGAAATGCAAATCAAAACCACAATGAAATACCACTTCACACCCACTAGGATGGTTATTATTTAAAAAGAAAGGGAAATTAAATGTTAGTGAGGATGTGAAGAAATAGAAATACTACAGTATTGTTGGTGGGAATGTAAAATGGTGCAAGTGCAGCGTAAAAAAGTCTTGTAGTTTATCAGAAAGTTAAACATAGAATTACCATATGACCTCGCAATTCCATTTCTAGATATATACTCCAAAATAATTGAAGAGATATTTGCATAATGATGTTCTTAGTAGAATTATCCGCAATTGTCAAGGGATGAAAGTGGCACAAGTGCCCATCAATAGATGAATGGATAAAGAAATTGTGATATATACATACATTGAAATGTAATTCAGCAGTAAAAAGTTGTGATATATACTACAACATGGGTAAACCTTGAAGGTCTCATGTTGAGTGAAATAAACCAGATGGAAAGACAAACATTGTGTGATTCCACTTATATGAAATACCTAAAACAAGAAAATTATTGGCGATGCAAAGTAGATTACAGGTTCCCAGAGGTTAGGAAGGATAAAAGAATAGGGAATTATTGCTTAATAGGTACAGAGTTCTGTTTTGTGGTGATGAAAATGTTCTAGTAATGGATGCTGTTAATAGTAGCACAATATTGTGAATGCAATTAATACCACGAAAAGTTCATATGAAAGGGATTCAGATGGCAAATTTTCTGTTGTATTTATGTGACCACAATAAAAAATTTTAAAAAACAAACAAAGCCAAAACATCACACTGCCATAGTGGCTGATCTCAGCTAGTTAAATTCATTCCACCATGACACCATTTTTAGGATTCCTGTTAAAAGAAGAACAGGCTTTATTTGACTGGAGTGAAAAGACCTGATTTTACTTACTTTCTTTTGTTTCTCCTAACTAGATATTAGAAATACATAAAGCTTAGGAGAAAGTCAGCCCAGTGAACAGACGGGAGTAATTAGTAAATTACTTGTAGCTTCCAAAAGTTCTCTCGGCCAACTTCTCTGCCTCGCTAGTTTGCCGTAACACCTAAAGTTGCACCGGTAAGGTCACTAGGCATGCTGCAAATGTGTGGGGGCTGTGGATGGTTGAAGAGGACAGCATCAATCAAGAGCACACATGTGAATCTGGCAGATATTTAGCAGCAGCGCAACCGACAGCATAGGTCAAGGTCATGTTAAAAATGAAAAAGCATCAAGATTTTATGAAGTGAAGCCATTTTGCAAGAAGTGAAACTATCCATCCCATCTGATGTTCTTGCAAGCAGAAACTCTGACAGGATTAGAGCATAGAGCTATCAGGGATGAACAATGAAGGAAAACCAGGTGGCTGGGCGTGGGAAATGGTTGACACATTAAATAACTGAACTAAACTAATGCTACTGAGCACCTTTTTTATGCAACATGCTGTGCTTGGTGCTGATTAAGACAAAGACACGTATAAGACATGCATCCATCCAGGAGGTTAAGACAGACTTGTAGTTAACCACAATATTTCATCAATTCTATGACTCATGATGTTTCATATTTAACCATGTTTGAAATTGACAGCATCTCAAAATTTTATGGCCATTTATTTTTTTATTTTATAGTGTGATAAAATAATTGCATGTATTACAATAGAAGAAATATAATGACTATATTTGTGACATATTACTAACTAGTAGGAGAAACAATGGTTAAAATGTGTTGTGTAGACACTAATGAACTACTGAAAACCTTTAACCAAGGAATTAACATGTGAGGACTCTGTATCCATTTTTCTTCCCTTCCTCTTGCTCTCTCTCTCCCTCCCTTTATTCAACAAAGATTTATGGAGCACATTTAATAGGCCACATACTCTGTTAGACCCTCGGAATTCAATGGCGAGAAAAGAGACACAGATTCCAGCCTCATGGAACTTGCAAACTAGCTAAGGAGACTGACCAAAGATTAGTCTCAGACTGACTTTAAATAGGAGATTTCAAAAAAGGAATAAAAATTGTGATTAGAGCTGTGTTAAAGGATAAAGGGTTCTACTGAACAGACACAAGAAGGAATGAAGATGTGAGGCATGCAACTAGGTGAAGGAAACTTAAGGACTGTATGTTGAATAAAATGTCAGAAATAAAAAGATAAACATTGTCATGCCTCACTCATAAGGATTAAACTATAATATAAAAACTCCACAAACTGGAGTCGAGAGTATGGGTTATCAGGTTGGGGCCTATTGTGAAGGGTCCTAGATTGTAAGCTCTAGGAGTTGTAAGTGTTATTTCTAAATTCTGAGATACTGAGCTGTTTGTATATAACCTGGTCTTTCCCAGAAACTTCAAGTATTTATGTGACACCTGAGACTCAGAATTAGAGCTCTGAAGCTATGAAAGTCAGCAGTACCCCATACAGAAACTGTTTAAAAAGTTGAAAAAGGGATCAGACTTTGACTAGAGATATGAATGAAGCTGATCTGGATAGGACTAAGGTAAATCAGAATACAGGGTAGAAGATGATATGGTCCATATTTTAAAACTTCAATTTCTGTGTACGACCAAAGGAAGAGATGTTTAGTTGGTGCAAAATGTATATTTTGGGTAGTGCATTTCTTAATTTAACGTGTGTGGTTGGTTTAGTTGAACACCATAAGTGTATGGAACCTTGAATAAGGTGTGAGATCTTGTTGGTTTTTCCAGGTTAGTGTGATGCCCTGATATATCCCAGAGTAATCTGGGCAGTCAATAAAGAAGTATTTGCAAAGTTCCCTTGGGGAACTGAGGAGAAAGAAGGAAATATTCAACTTCCTCATTTGGAAAATCTCTGATGTTCTTGCAAGCAGTGGGACAACCAAATTAATAGACTGAGCCCTCTGTCTTGGGGTTTGCCCCTATGAAACTTATTCCTACAAAGGGTAGGCCAGGCCTACTTAAAATTATGTGTAAGAGTCACCCCCAGAGAACCTCTTTTGTTGCTCTGATGTGGCCTCTCCCTCTAAGCCAGCTTGGCAGGTGAACTCACTGCCCTCCCCTCTACATGGGACATGACTCCCAGGGGTATAAATCTCCTTGACAGTGTGGGACAGAAATCCCAGGATTCACTGGGACCTGGCATCATGGGACTGAGAAAGCCTTCTTTACCAAAAGGAAGAAGAGAAAAATGAAACAAAATAAAGTGTCAGTGCCTGAGAGATTTCAGACAGAGTTGAGAGGTTATCCTGGAAGTTATTTTATACATTATATAGATATCCCTTTTTAGTTTATAGTGTATTGGAGTGACTGGAGGGAAGTACCTGAAACTCTTGAGCTGTGTTCAAGCCTTGATTCTTGAAGATGATTGTATAAAGGTATAACTTTTACAATGTGACTGTGTGATTGTGAAACCTTGTGTCTGATGCTTCTTTTATCCAGGCTATGGACAAATGAGTAAAAAATATGGATATAAATAAATAAATAATAGTTGGGATAAGGGGTAAAATAAATTGGGTAGATTGAAATACTAATGGTCAGTGAGAGGGAGGAGTAAGCTGTATGGGATTATGAGTTTAAAACTATGATCCAACTTATGTGTGGAGAAAAGACTCTTGGGCCAGCAGATGACACATTTGGGTCTTGGATAAGGCATTATCAAGATTACAGCAGGGGCAGGCACCTGAGACCAAACCCAGGTTGCCAGTGGAGCATCTGTGGGATCTAGATTCCCAGGTAATTTGTATTCTCAAGTAGACTTGGCTGAACATTTGATCAGTCTTTGGATGAGAAGCATTATGTTAATTTTTAAATGCCATCCAGAAGGCTGGCAAGACTGTGCCTAAAATCACAAAGCCATGATAGATGCTGGTATAGAGGACACTGCCCCATCAATCTTTCTTATTTAGAACTCATAAGGCTTTAGGTAGGATTAAAATTTGAAACCACATACTACTCCAAATTCAGTCTAACTAAAATCGACACCCCTCTGAATCAACCGCTGGTCAAGGTAAGGAAGGAGAGAAAGGAGAGAAGCAAGGGTCCGATGGGTCAATTGCAATAACTCCAGCTTGGCCCTTCAGGCAGAAAGAGACTTCAGACAGAAAGAGACTTAGTAAAGCAACACTGATTGGTCCTGTATTAGCTCCCAGGGTGGGTTCCCAGAGAGCTGACCATCAAGGAAGGGGTTTCTCAGGACCCACCAAACAAGCCTGTTAATCTACTTTTGGAGCACGTGGGGAGATACTAACTTGGAGAGGACACTGGATCCCGTAGGAAGACTAGACATGACACTGCTGAGTCAGAGGAAAAACAAATCCAGTCCAGCCAATAAGGGAAGTTCTAGCGAGTTGTGAGAAAGATGGAAATTTCATTATAGACTACACTCAAAGAAACCCCTCAGTGATTTAAATATATTCACCTGACTTTATATCTCAAGCTGAATTCTAGGTGGCAGGTATGTCATGTATCATTCAACTATTTCATACTATATATGTATATATTTTTTGAATGAGAGCTCACTCCTAATAATGAAAAGGCTAAAATATGCTTGGATTGGGGTGGATCTCAGGAAATCAGAGAGGGATCAGACATGAACCCACTCTTTCTCAGAAGGCTATGCTTAGTTGGTAACTTTATCTCTTCCTACCCTCAGAGAAGTGAACAGCTGAAGGATGAACAGGAGTTAGAAATTGGGGCTGGAGATAATTCAGGCAATTAGAATAAGACATAGTAAGATTGTGGACCCAGAAAAAGCATGGTGCAATTGAAGAATTAAAAGACTTGAGCAGCTGGAGGGCAGAGAGAAGGGAGAGAAATAAGACTTTTGAAATATAGGTAGAGGATGTAAAGGAGAGAAAGAAACAGGGAAAGGGCTTTTTCTGTTCATCTGGCCTGCTTTCCTCCTTTCCAGCCTATGCTAAAAGCTGAGTCCTCTGGTGACTCAAAGGGGCAGGGTAGACAGAAATTAAGAACAGTGTTTTTCTCTCTAACCAGTATCAAAGAAAATAATTGTAAGTCTCAAAGGTAGAGGAGACAAGTGCACCACTAGATGCCAGTGTCCTAGGGTGGCCCCAAGACCTCAGAAAGGAATGGGTACTTGCTGCACCTAAGAAAGATGGCTTCTGGCACCAAAGATTCCTGTGTCTCAGCAAGCCCTGGAGGCAGCAGAGCCCTCGGACAGGAAGCCTGGGAGAGTGGGCATCTTTCCGGTAACCAGTGGAAGACCAGCATTGACTCTGTGATACTTTGGCAGTGCTTAATACTGTAGGACCATGATAGAGCCATGAAGCCAATAGTAATTGAGTTTCATTCAACTAGCCAATAGTTGAATGAAGCCAATAGTAATTGAGGCTTAATTTCCCATCTGCCTGGCAGGATAGGAATTTGGAATGGAATTTAATTTAGATAAAATAACAAGATGTGATATTTCTTGCACACTTTAGTGAGGAACAAAGATTCTTGACCATTTAAGAAGACAACTTTGCCTGCTACATGGAATGGACTGGAAGAAGGTAAATGCAAATGCAGGAAGAAGGAGACCTTGGAGGCTTTTTAAATATCTAGGCAAGAAATAGGGTGGGCTTGGATTAGAGTGATGGCAGAGGAAATGATGAGAAGTGGAAAGGTGGGAAGCAGTGTTGAAATCTCCAGGTGCCTATGATGGATATACCCTTAAGGTGGTCCCCATGATACAAGCCTCCTAGTGTCCAGGTCCTTGCGTGGTCATCTCCCCTTGTGCGCAGGACCTGTCACTTGCTTCTTACACAGTATATGGCAAAGGTGACAGGACGCATGTGATTACATTATGAGTACATAAGACTGTAATGCTCAGCTTGCTGGCTTTGAGGAAGTAGATAGCCATGTTGGAAGATCTCACAAGGTGCAGGTGGCTGCTAGGAGATGAGGTTGGCCCCTGGTGAGTAAGAAATTGAAGTGTTCATTCATACAACCTCACAGAACTGAATTCTGTTAACAACTTGAGTGAACTTGGAAGCAGATCCTTCCCCAAGTAAGCCTCAGGTGAGACTGCAGCCCTGGATGACAACTTGGGTGCAGCTTTGTGAGACCCTAAGCAGAAGACCCAGTTAAGCTGTACCTTAGATACAGATACACAGAATCTGCATATATATATTTGTTTTACATGGGCAGGCACCGGGAATCGAACCCGGGTCTCTGGCATGGCAGGCAAGAACTCTGACTGCTGATACATGTTGTTTTAAGATGCTAAATTTGTGGTAATTTATTATATCACATAGGAAACTAATACTGTGCTCTTAAAAGCACCTGTCCCTTCCCACCACATGCAAATTCAAAGTCCCACTTGAGAAATATTTGCCTTCCATTCACTCCCTTTCAACTTATTCATCTGGCTGAATGTAGTTGTAGCTTGTCTCCTTAAGATCCAATTTGTTTCTCTTTCTTAGTTCTAGTTGGAACAGTACTTTCTCATGATTTTATCTAGCGTTTTGGGCTCACCTTTGTCCCTGGACAAGGTATATTATTTGGCTTTTTTTTTTCTTCCATGATGGGAGGTGATCTGTCTCAATCCATTGTCAGAGTCAGGATCCATGGGTTAGATTTCTGGGCCCTATGCTTGCCTAGCAGGGGGGTTTAGTATGGAAAATAGATGGAAGAGGGGAAAAGAGATTAGATGTTAAAATACTGGTTAAGAGGACATTGTAATAGCCCAGGTGAGATGACTGAAGTCTGGTTAAAGGCAATAGGAATGGGGAGGCAGGAAAAACTTCAGGACACCTTATTGAAGTTATATTCACAGGACCTGGTGAGGTTGAGTGGAAAAAGGGTGAAGGATTCCAGATGATATGGCGTGTTAGTGGTATCCAGCTTGGGTGACCAAGTGAAAAACAAGACAATGACCACATTTGAAATAGTACATCCTTCAGTGATTCCTTTTAAACTAATATGGTATACAAGTAAACCTACATGAGGAAAGATTAAAAAAACAGGTTCACTTTGCGTCCAGAGTTCATTCTGATCCTGCCACTAATCCTGGTTCTGTTGCTTCCCAGCTATGCATTCTGCTGGTTACTTAATTTTCAAAGCCTCAGTTTTCTCATCTGTAAACTGGAATCACTGATACTTACCTAAAAATGCTGTAAGAATTAAATTAGATATTGCCCTACTTTGCTAGCTGCCAGAATGCGATATACCAGAAACAGAACAGCTTTTAAAAGGGAGAATTTATTAAGTTGCTAGTTTACAGTTCTAAGACTGTGAAAATGTCCAAACTAAAGCAAGGCTATAGAAATGTCTAATCTAAGCCATCAAGGGAAAAGATACTTTGGTTCAAGAAGGCCAATGACATTCAGGGTTTCTCTCTCAATTGGAAAGGCACATGGAGAACATGGAGATATCTGCTTTCTCTCCAGGCTTCTTGTTTCGTGAAGCTCCCCTGAGGATGTATTTCTTTATCTCCAAAGGTCTCTGGCAGTGTTGGCTCTCTGCTTCTTGGCTCTTTCAAAAATGCTTGCTTTTTTTAAAGGATTCCAAGTAAACTAATCAAGACCCACCTGGAGTGGGTAGAGCCACAACTCCATGGAAGCCATCTAATCAAAAGTTAATATCCACAATTGGGTGAGTCACATCTCTGTGGGGACAATCTAATCAAATTTCCAACCTATAGTGCTGAATAGGGATTAGAAGAAATGGTTGTTCCCACAAGATTGGATCAGGATTAAAACATGGCTTTTCTAGGGTACATAAATCCTGTCAAACCAGCACAGATATCTAATAAAAAATGTTTGACATATTACTTGGTACACGAAAAAGGCTCAGTATATACCAGCTTTTATTAGCTGCTATATATTAGCAAACTAGGACAACATCTAATTTAATTCTCACGTGCTTCCTCATGCTTTTATCCTTCGTGGACTTCCTGATGCCTTGAAGTCTCGTTTTTGGACTCCACATCCCATCTCTTATTTTTCACTGAACTCCTAGGTTAGATTTATTTCACCTGCATTGACTTGGGCATTTTGTTTAGGTTTAGGATGTAACTTTTAGGATTTTGTTATAGACAAAAAACACCTCTATTACTTGCTCATGCTCCCTCCTGTGCTTCTCCTGGACCATATGGGATGGAATTCCAAGGGCAGATCTTTTGCCTAGATCTGCCATCAGGAAAGGGGTTCACAAAGGGAACACAGAGGAGAATATGAGTTTGTGAGGTATGAGGGCAGTTTCTTTCGGAGCCTGCTAAAGTGCTTATGTAACATCCAAAAGAAATTTCCAGACTAAGTTTATACAGAGCTAGATCTCAGGAGAGAAATCAAAGTAAACACAGATAGATGGATGGATAGATAGATGGATAGATAGGTAGAAAGATGTGTAGAGTTTTGGAGTTATTAGTATGAAAGTCGTATCTTTGAAGCCATGGAGGTGAGAGATTGCAAGAAGGAAGAATATATAAGTGACATCAAATACTGTATGAAACACGACAAGATGAAGAATGGGAAAATACCATTTAATCTGGCAATTAACTAACTAGCATTTGCTTGTTTGCAATTTTGCCAAGGACAAGGCTTTCCTTTTTTAAAGACATACACAAGAAAAAGCTCATTTTCAGAATTAGTAACAATTTTATATCCAAAAACTCCATCTAAAAAAATTATGCATGGGTTATACTATTCTCCACAGCTTAAAGGAAGCAAGTAATGTTTATTTTAGAGCAGACTTGTTTAAGACTGTGTCCAAGACTCAAATCTCAAATACCACTTGAGTCTACATTTTCTCCCATAAAATGTAGTAAAATTAAGTTTAAAACTTTAAGTGATCCCTTCAAGATCCTTAATGAAATTCTAGAAATGAAGCTGAACTTTTTTTTTTGTTGATGTTTTAATCCCCTTAGAAAGTGACTACCTGTGATAATGAATAGAGAATAACAGAATTGGTTTGGGGTGGATGAGTGGGCAAGCCCACTACCTGGCAAGTGACTTTGTCTCTCAGTTCATATAATTCTAATTCATGCCTCAGTCAAGTTACAAACTACATGTGTTCTATTCATTCAGATGTAGTCAAACCCAGCAAGATTAAATCCATAGATGCTTGAAGTCTATTACATACTCAATCTTCTAATGATGTCCTGGAAGGCCACTAGATCCACTCACAGAGCATTTGACTATGGTGCTTGGAAAGGTTTACATCAATCCCGAGAATTTGGAATTCATCGCGAAGTTAAATCTTCCTTGAGAGGATTTTGTATGCTGTATGCTGTACTCTTAAATGCTGATCTGACTTGGTCCTATAGTGTTTGAAATTACATGACCTCTCCCTTTTTCTTGGTCTCACGATGATTTTTCTTCAACTCTTCCCCATTGCCAGCAAAATATCTGGGGATGCCTGTACTATACAGCTGGCAACTGTTTGTAGAGTGAAAATGTGACTGTCCTACATCTGTTGTCAGCCAATCTTTTTTTTTTTTTTAAAAAGGAGTGTTCTTAGAGGCTACTTATTTGAAGTTGAGTGACACTATCAAAATCACTTAAATCAAGTTTGTTGATTTGAAATTTGATTTGAAATGTAGTTTAGACTTCAGCGAAAATTTAGGTCAACTTCAAATAATATATAGGAATGCATAGAAAAAAATCTCATTTTTCCCCATGGGACATAAAGGACACTGCCTTCCTTCAAGTGAATATTGAAACTAGTAGGTTATATATTTGATTTATTAGGACTCTCGAAATTTCATGTGACTGACCTCCAACTTGGTAACACTAGTTTAATCCAACTAGTGAGGCTTTATTGGAAGTGTGTTGATGGCTCACAGAACTAAAGAATTAGGTAATGAAATGAGGCCCCCTCAGGGTGATATGAGATGTTAGTATCTCAAGTTCTGCCTCTCATTTCTTCTTCTTTCTCTCAGACTTTGCCCCACAGTGGCAACTTGACCATTAACTCTAGAGTCACATTCTTACGGTATGGGATCACAAATAAAAAACAAATAAAAACTAACAAAACCTCCCCAGGCTTCCCTGACAGCTTCCGCCAGAATGATCATGGGCAAGGACTCTGACTAGCTTGGCTTTGGTCTTGAGCCAATCTTTGGACCAATCCCTGTGGCCAGAAGTTAGGGGAACCGTGTTCACTTGAGACCAGAGACTGAATCATGTGACTTATTCCTTTACCAGAAGGAGGGGAAGGAAGGACACTGAACAGATCAACCAAAAAAAGTGCCCCCAGAGAAACATTTTAAAGATTTCAAATCTTAATTGATTCTTGGCGATGTGCTCATATCACAAAGTTAAATGTTCATTATACTCTCCTCATGCCTCTTATAATCTAAATCTCCAATTGATTTTCCAATTATGATTATTTGTCCATAAAAATAAGCAAAATTACTTGAGATCACCTCTTAAACATTTGTGGTAGATTTTGTGATAGGCTCACTCAGCTTCTCTTCCAACCTCTTTCTGAATTCCTTACTCCATTGCAGAGTCTGGACAGCTAAAATACTATATTGCAGACTCCCTTGCTCCTAGGCTCTGGGCATGATTTAGGCTCTAACAAGGAGAAGCACTGGTAGGAGATTTGAATTTGGAACTGGGTTAAGTGGGGAGAGAGAAAGGGTTGTAAGTATACACTTTGCTGAGAAAGATTGTAGCATGCATGATGGGGTGATGGAGCCAGCAGCTGTGGTAGTAGCCTCTCAGTTTGGTGGATGGCTTCTGGATTATGGCAGGAGAAGCATGTTTGTTGGTGGCCAAGTTCTGCATTATGGTTTGGGATGTGTTCCTGGAAGCTCAGTGTAGCACGTATTTTTAAAGCCATCCCAATGATTCTGTAAGTCATATAATGGCCTGCAATTAATCCTTTTCTGATTATATAGCTTGACTGGATTCTATCCTCTGCAACTGAACCCTGATTGAAAGAACAGAAATTAGTTTTAAAAATGTCACTGGCTTTTTTGATAGTTTTATTTTTCCTTTCCCTGTTTAGAATTCATGGACGCTAAACACGAAGTGAGGTTGGCATTATTTGAGCAGGTGAATTAACTGGTGATCACAGTCTCTGACATGGTTATTTGGATTCACATGGGCAACATGCCTGTGCTAGAGTCTTCCATTTGCACCCTCAGGTCCACTCTCCACCCTTGACTACTCTGCTTAATGTCCTGGAACTACCCAGACATAAGAGGCTTCTTTGCTCTCTGGCTTTAGGCTGGGTCTCCCAGTAGGAGTCCTGGTTTATGTTGGTTGTCTCCATCCCCATCCCAGGAGGTAGCATTTGCTTTCTCTCTCAGTAATGTCTCCTTGATGTAGTCCTCCTATGGGCCATCTTTCTTCTTAGTCTGCCCTCCTTCAGCAATGATCATTTATTAATTCCTTACTATGTGTGGTAGATTCAATCATGTACCTCAACAAAAGACATGTTCTTCTTAATCTGCCTTTTGTGGGGGTGAACCCATTTGTAAACCAGACCTTTTAAAGATACTATTATTAGTTATTATGGCCAATTTGAATCAGGCGTGGTTTTAATCTGTATTATTGGAGGCTTTATAAAAAGAGGAAATTTGGAAGCAGTCAGTAGAAACCAGAAACTGGAAGAAGCCAGAAAACTAGAAGATAAAGAAATCAGATAAAGCCATAAGAGGAGGCCATGTGATGGAGGAAGAGATGTAAGCCAAGAAACCCCAATGATTACAGCTAGCACCAAATATTATAGACTTTGGGGTCTTTTAGTACTTTGGATCTCACTCAAATCTTTTATATTAGGCCCAAGTCCTAAGAGCCCCTTTTCCTTTGCTTCATTTTCTTTTTTTCTTTTTTTCACATGTGCAGGCACTGGGAATTGAACTCACGTCTCCGGCATGGCAGGCGAGAACTCTGCCACTGAGCTACCATGGCCCATGCTCTTTGCTTCATTTTTGAAAGTCTCTTTGGTATGCAATTGAGCCTTGAATTGTTCCACAGCCTGTACTCACCTACTTCACCAGGTGTTTGAATCCAGTTATTGGTCCTTGGTTTTATTTCTCTTGAGTTTAGCATCAGTTCTTCTGGTAGTCAGAATGTGACTTATTTTCCATTAAGTGAAAAATTTCAGCCAGCCATTAATTTGCCATTTCTTACTTTTTCTTACATTTTCAGCCTAATGAAGAATCAAATCTTTCTAGTCTCTAGAACCTTAGCACTTTTGCAGTGTTTCCCCAATCCACCAGTTACTTTCCTGATCTACATTCAAGAATGTAGATCAAGAACATCCCCAAATCCTATGATTATAAGGCACAAATACCTTCAATGTAGCATTAACCTAGCAGGCAGAATCCCAAGGGCCTCCTCGCACCTACTGGTATTCACACATGGGCATAACCCCCTCTTTCCAGTGTGGATGAGAGCTGTGATTTGTTTCTAAAAAGTAGAATATGGCAAAAGTGGTATTATGCATGTGATTACCTATACATGATTAGGTCACATATGATTGTAATGCCATCTTGCTAGGGGACTCTCTCCCTTGCTGACTTCAGGAAGACCCATTTGACAGAGAACTGAGGGTGGCCTCCAGCCAGCAGCCTGAAAAAACCTGAGGCTCTTGGTGCAACAGCCAAAGAAGAACTGAATGCTACAGCAACTACATGAGTTTGGAGGTAGATTCTTCCCTAAATTGGGCCTCAGATGAGACTGCAGCCCAGCCAATTGTTTGATTGCAGCCTTATGAGACCTTGACAAAAAGGACAGCTAAGCTGTGCCCAGAGTCCTGACCCACAGAAAGTATGAGTTGATAAATGCGTGTTGTTTCAAGATGCTAAATTTGTTAATACTGTTATGCAGCAATACATAATACAATTACTAATAAGATAAACAGTTTCCTCCAAGAGAAGGTAGTGGAAAATATCGAGGAAATCCTCCTGAAAAATACCGTGACTGGTAGACACATTTTAAAAAACACAACACAGTTTTGGTCTTTCATTCTATCTTTTAGAATTTCTTTTACTTGGATATAAAAGAAGCTTGACTATAGTTTCTTAAACAAGTAATGTGGTTTATTTTCCCCATGTATCAAGATGTATGTAGGGAGGCACTCCACTCTAGGGCTGGTTCTGAAGTGTCACTGGGGACAAGACACCCTCTATCATCCTTTTCTGGCATTTCTGAGTGAGTTTCATCTTCTCGGTTGCAAGATACCTGCTGCAAACTCAGGTGGTCTGTGTTACTGGCTGAAATAAAAGATGCAAAGGAAAGGACAAACATGGATTTCAGCTTAGCCTCTTTTTTAAAATGGCATTTCTAGATGTTCCTTTCAAGCAACTTTCACTTACCCCTTAATGAGCAGAACAGAGTAACGTGGTCACCTGCAATAGAGTGTGGGAAGCTGTGCATTTTATTTTAACTAGGTATTCTGCTACCTCAAACACAATAAGGATTTGTTAGTAAGGAAGACAAGAATGGGAATTAGATAGGCTGCAAAGAATGTCTGCCACTGAGCTCATCTACTAAAGTGGAAGTTTATGCTCGGAAGAAGAAAACTTACAGAGCTAATCTTTGGAGCCAAACAAGATGAGTGCTCAAGATTAGCTTTTAGTATAGAGAGCATCTAATTCAGATATTTCCCTAACCCTGCCCAAAAGACCATTCTTGAATTATTACTAAAGATTTTGGTTATCTTGCTTCTTTTAATTTTTATGCCTACACAGTTTCCCTTCTGTCCAGTTTTACTGTCAGTGCTTCCTTGTCTCAAACGGCCTCTAACATCAGATCTGTTCATCCTCTAGACATCTTTGTCAGTAAACCCAAGGATTTTTCTACAGTCTAGACAACTTCCTGCAGACAAAGAGAGTCAGCATTTCTGACCTCAAGGGCAGCCAGGGTGGGGGGTTACAGCTGATTCACAGGAATTAGAGGGCTCTTCTTCCCATCTCCCCCCACTTGGTTCAAACCTACAGGTATAAGGGAGAAAATGGGAGCCATCTCTTAGGGATGGTTGGAAAAGGAAGAGGAGAAGCAAGAGCTGGGGTAGCCTGATGTTGGAGACCATTTCAAGATTTTCTTCCACGATTACAGTGAAATTTTCCAACATATTACAAGTGGTCCTGGAACCAGAGTCTTCACTTAGATCAAACTCTGTCACCTCACACTGCCTTGTGAACAAGCCATGCACTGCATGACTGAGCATAAATGGTAGTTTCCCTTTGTAGGCTCCAACTGGATATACCTTACAGAATTTCATCTGGAAGGTGTCTCTTTTATATCGTCTAATTTCAATACACTAAAATTCATCAACTTTCTAGAAACTAAGCTTTAAAAAAGTTATCTTCCCTTCATGTTCAGTTAATGCAATGGATATTCAGCACTGGCAAAGCACGAGAATTGTTTAGTAACATGACACCATGCTTCAAACTCAACAGTAAACAAACCTACCTATTTTTTTGTTTGTTTTCATTCTAATATTTTCACAGCTCTCTTTGACGTATACAAAGAACACACTCACTGCTGGCTGGGTGACTGCTTCTGTGTTGGTGCAGTTGCTATGGCAGGGGTAACCATAAACGAGACAAAGCTGGAATTTCAGGTTTTGTGAATTAAGGCATGCTCTAACATTCAGATGAAAAATGTCTCCTAAACTCCAACATCCCAAATGACTTAACATAGCAGGGAAAGATGTGGATTTTAAGAAATTGACATGAGTCATCTAGACATATTAGTGAAATTTCTTAGAAACAAATGTTTACTGATAGTATGATATTTGGCATTTTTAATAGAACTCACTACTTTCTTCTGTGTGCCATGGATAATTTTAATCTAACTAAATAACAATTGTCCAGTAGATAAATGGGGAACAAACATAAACATAATTCTCAAAAGAGGAAATAAAAAGTAATAGCTGTCAACTATGCCTGGTGTTTATGTTCAGTCTCATTAATGAAAGAAATGCAAATTAAAACAAATGTGTCATGGTGATCTATCCCCTTATCAAAATGAGCAGAGGTGAAAAGCAATAGGAAAACAGAATGCTGGCTAGAGAGCTGGGCATGGACCCTCTCATATTCTGAGGAAGGATGCAAGATGAGTGGTTTACTAGGTTCTGTCAAACTGCAAGAATTGGAGATATGGCCAGGCTGCCTTAGGCAGCAGAAGTTTCTGGAATAGATGTCCTGAAGAGATAAAGAAAACAGGAAACATACAGACAGTTCTCATGGTACCTGGAGTGTTTCAGGATGCAGCAGTTCTACTAGTCTGACAGCAGATTTGGTCATTTATCAAGAACTCTAGCTGTTCCTTCAGAAACTGGCATCTATTGCTCCCTCTGCTAGTACTCTGCCATAATGGTGACTCAGGACTCTCTGAAGTCAGGTTCAAACTGGCCGATGAAGAAATGACTTCACTGGCTCAATCATCTGAAATGTCCAAGAGTGGGGCTTGCCTTGGACAAGACCAACTTGCTGGATCTGAGGGCTTGATAGGGTTATTAATCTCTCTCTCTCTCTCTCTCTCTCTCTCTCTCTCTGCCTCCATCTCTGTCTCTGTCTGCTCTGCTTTCCTGTAATTGGCTTCATCCTGGAGCAATTGATTACCATGTAGTTGTTCCTGCTAGGTCATTTACCATCTTGAATTTGAATCCTCAGTTTATTCATCTAGAAAATGGAGCTACAAGTAGCTACGAAAAGCTTTTTGTTGTTGTTGTTACGAGCTCAGTGGTCTGATTTGCAATATGAATTTTTTTTTAACTTAGCCTTTATACTTTCTTCCCTGTTTCTGAATATTAATAAAACGGTATAGATTGTGTGGAATAGACCTGCACTGCAAATTGGCACGCACACATAAAAAGGCCACCCTCTTTACCAAGAGTATCAAGAACGAGGGGCAATTATTCCTTTAATCTTTTTAAAAAGTGCTCTTAAAAACTGAGTTCTGGGGTGCCCCAGGAGTCTGTGGAGGTGTCCAGCTCCCACAAGGAGGGGGCCAGGAAAATGCTGAATGGGCGGGGTTGACTAGTTTAATAAGATTACCTCTGCTTTTTGTTCTTTTTCACGTGGTGATTTTAAGAAAGATTTTCCATAAAAAAGGAGACTAGTAACATGATCTAAATGACAGCAACTTCGGCAGCAAAGGAGAAACGAGCTAAATGCTTAATGAAGGAAGAACTAATTCAATCATAGCTGAGTTGAACACAACTTGATAAAAATCTGGGAGATATATATATATCATATATATCTGACTGGCAATACCCCAAAGCTGTACTTGTGTAAGTGGTGTAAACCTGAGCAGGGCACCCTCTTTGTCCTAGGAATAAGGGCACTGAGAAGTCTTTGAAATGGATGGGCTCGAATCATGATCTTATACAGGAAGATGGACAATGTTATCTTATGCAATTTTATAATTTTACCAACCCCTCTTTTCCCAGACATGTAACTAATTCTGGCCAATGAAATATGACTAGAAATCAGATGTGCCATTCAGCACAAGAGGGTTCTCTGGTCTTTCTCCTTCCTGCGCAGTGAGGCAGAAGGCTAACGCTCCAGAGAGTACACCTACAAGATGGCAAGCCTCTGCCACTCTCAGTTGAGCTACCTGCCTAAGAACAAGGGCTCTGTGCCCTGAGGGAGAAAGAAATTTTGGTGTGGTTAAGCTATGAATATTTTAGAGTTACCTTGCTACAGCAGAGTAGCTTAACACCCATTGAGAGGAGATTTGGAGGCTCTAGGAAGGTTTATGAGGATGAGAAATTCATAGAAAAGCTGGAAGTACTGAATGAAATGGGGGTGGAGTGAAGAGGAGAGAAAGTAAGTAACAGCTAACCAAGAGAGCTCTGTGATTTGGGGGGGGCGGGGGGGGACATGGACTTTGGAGTCAAACAGAAATATTTAAGGTTCAAATTTAGACTTGATTATATATTTTCTCTTTGACTTTGGGCACGCTGACAATCTCTAAATCTCAATTTTCTCATTTGTTTTGAGGATTAAATTCTATCTATCCACACACGCATACTCATGGTTACCATTTAGCACAATATTCAAAATTTGGGAGGTATTTGATAAACCTAAGTGCCCTTTCTTTCTCTGTCCCTTTCTTCTAACACCATTTCTGTGCTTGGTACTTGACTAAGTTTTGATCTCACAGCCTCTACTACTGGGACTTCTTCAAGTTTATACTCTAAATTCTGCACTCCCCATATCACCGCCTGAGTTCTAAACTCCAGATGGCTCAAAACTAGCAGGGAAGCTGCTGTCTTGCTCGTGTGCACGCGCGCTCTGCACTCTCAAGAGGAAGTCAACCTCCAGTGCAACCGAGTCTAAAAAGCAAGGGCGAGCTTGCGAGGAAACAGCCCAGAGGCGCTAGGGGCGTCGGCTGGCCGAGTCGCTCTCCTCACTGACATTTCAGCTCCTTTCCAGCCCCCGTTCCTGCAAGGACATCTTGTTTTCACAGCCTGCCCTGTTGTCTTCAGCATCCCGTCAGTCTGGGGCAATGAGGCTCCTCCCTTGTGATCACTTTCAAGGGATATCTTAAAAAGAAACTTTACTAGAAACTAATAGGAAAAAAAAAATCACATCCAAAATCCTAAATATAAAAGCAAAGGAATGTATGAGTTTACTGGACAAGAAATTTCCATCTTGAGTAAACTGGGATCACTCGCCCTTGGCTGGAGATCTTGGAGGCTATCAATTGCCACCTCTGCGACAATTCCTAGCGAGCAGCATTTACCTGAGCTCCAAAGCCTTGTTTCTTGTTGAATCTTAGTGAAAAAATTACCGTTGACACCACCTAGGTTGGGCCTGAGGACAGGGTATTAATTTTCATATGACACAATTTTGAATATGAAGAACAAAATAACAAAATATTTTTCAAAAGGAGGTATGCAATTAAAAAAAAAAGTTCAGGAATACTGTTCCAGTGACTTCGAACCCCCCAGTTCTCAAAGGGAAGGGGGCTAGAAGGAAGAAAGACGTGGCTCGAGATTGCCTGGGTATTGTAGCTGCGCTCCCGCAGGGACCAAGGTCCACCCACCAACTGGTGGCATTTGGTGAATTCGGACGTTTGTGCTTTCTTGTTTGTTACCTCGTTTACCCTCAAGTATGTCAAGATTGGCTCCTTGGAGATCCCATTCAGTCCTAGTGTTGTAAGGAGTGTGAAGGAAGGGTCCTTTGTTTTGAAAGAGCAGATGTAATGTGCAGCAAATCCTCGGGGTCCAGTTGGGGTGGGACAGTTCTGGGGACATCTACGGCCCCCCCCTCCTCCTCTGCAGCGGCTCGTCATAGAAACACTCGGCACCAAAACCACAGAGGGCTCACCGTGTTGCAACAAAGAATTCCACCGAGCTCCTGCCTCTTTCTGAGGCGAGCCAGCAGCTCTCAGCCTATTTGCAGAGACGAGAGGGTGGACACCCCCTAAATCCAATGAGCGCCGAGCCCGCCCAGGCTAGGTGGAGGAGGGAGTCCCTGAAGGACCTGGATCCTCTCTGGGAGCCTGCAAATCCCAAACCCGTGTTCCCGTAAATGGCTAACAGTGAGAGACACGCTGAGACAATGGTCCGCGTGCAGAAAGGGGAACCCCTCAGCGCCTCTTCCCACCTGGATTCCAACCGCGCAGCTTCCCCTGCGGGGCGCACCCATTCGGGCCTTGGAAAAGGTTTCCTCTCGCCCTGCCCCACGCCCGGGTTACCCCTTTCCCAGGCCCCCGCCCCCGCCCGGGGCTCCCCCGTAAATGCCACGCGGGTTCGGGCCGCCGCGCTCCTGCCCCGCCACCTGCAGCTTGCCCGGTTCCCACTTTCACTTTCGGTTCCCAGGCCCGCGAGGCAGGCGGCGGCGGCGGCGAGACCCCGAGCCGGCTCCGGCCCCAGAGACCCCCCCACCCCCCCACCCCAGGTACAGCGCGCCCCTCCCCAGGTCCCTTCCGGGGGGGACGGGGCTGCAGGAGCGAGAAAAGGCGCGGGCCCCGCGTGGAGCGGGGGATGGGGTGGGGTGGGG
>PVIY010027270.1:0-34372 GCA_004026745.1 Myrmecophaga tridactyla | reverse complement strand
GAAGTTTAAGAGCATAGGTTATCAGGAAATAGAATCAGAGTAAAGATTGGGAAATTGCTATTAAAGGAATACAGATTGTGTACTGAGATTGATGGGAAAAGCTCAGATATGGATGACACAATACTACTTGATTGTAGCACAATAATACTAGTACACTCGAAGCTGAATATGAGTATGACTGAGGGAGAAGGGCTGGGGCAAGCATGAAACTAGAAGGAAAGATAGAGGATAAAGACTGAGACAGGATAATGGAGGAATGCCTAGAGTGGACAATGATGCTGGTTAAATGTGCAAATATAAGAACGTTTTTACATGAAGGATAACAAGTGAATGCCAACATTGCAGAGTATTGAAAATAGATGGTATCATGGTCAGGTTCAACGATCAACTTGGCCAAGTGGTGGTACCTGTTTGTCTGGTTGGACAAGCACTGGCATGTCTGTTGCAATGAATACATTTCATAGAATTACATCACGATCATGTCAGCTGCATCCACAGCTGATTCCATTTCTAGTCAGGCAAGGGGTGTGTCTTCTGCAATGAGTGATGCTCAATCTAATCACTGGAAGCCTTTTAAGGAGGATTCAGAAGAGACAGACTCTCTTCCTGCTTTGGTTGGTGAGCCTCTCCTGTGGAGTTCGTCCAGACCCTCCATCAGAATTGTCAGCTTCACAGCCTGCCCTGCGTATTTTGGACTCTGCATTCCCGAGGTCACGTGAGAAACTTTTTAAAATTTTATATTTGTGAGCATTCCCTGTTGATTCTGTTTCTCTAGAAAACCCTAACTAATATGTCTTGGTACCAGGAGTAGTTCTTAAGAAACAGAATCTTAAAAATGGGATTTTATGAATGGTTTTCTACTCTGACTGGACTCAAAGGCACAAAGGACTTGATCCCCATAATCAGAATGACAATCATAATTCATGGAGTGAGTTGGGAAAAGAGATAGTAAAAATATCACCATTCGATTCTGCTCATGCTTCACTTGTAGGAAGCCAGGTTCTGGGGGATAATGTTTTTGACACCTTTACAGAGTTTTGAGAAAGTAAGAGGTATAGAGATATTGGCTGGTTGTTGTTAGATACACTGGCTACATTAAGAAGTGAAAGGGATGAACTTAAGGCTTCAAACAAGAAGCTTAAGCACCATCTGACACATGTAGAAGTTTCTATGAGTATCCTGAAGGAAAATCTTATTTCCTGTAGCTGTAGACTTGAGATCTCTGAAAATAGAGACTCAGAATCTTATTGTTAGAGTAGCAACTTTACAACATAAACTGAAGTCTCGATGTTGCATGGTGTCTGCCATTAAAGTGAGGGCATTGATTGGAAAGGAGTGGGACCCTGAAAAATGGGATGGTGACATATGGATTGATAATGATGTCGGGGGTAAAGTTGAAACCCTAGGTCATGCTGAATCTTCTCTAGATAACCCTGCAATAGTCTGCCCTGAGGACATAACTGCCCCACCTCCAGCCTGCCTTGAGGAGTTGGCCACCCAACCTCCTCCTGAAGGGATTAGCCCTAAAATGATTAATCCTGTTTCACCAGATGAAACTGCAAATGAAGGCCCTGAAGCAAATGCCTTGGAAGATATTTCTAATTCTTTTCATTGACACAATGCCAACACACCTCACTTCTTCTAGACCTATAACTAGAATAAAGTCCCAACAGGCTCTTAAAGGTGAAGTACAAAGTATCACACATAAGGAGGTATGCTATACTCCAAAAGAACTGTGTGAGTTTTCCAATTTATACCGACATAAATCAGGGAAATATGAGTGGCAATGGATTTTAAGGGTGTGGAATAATGGTGGGAGGAATATAAGGCTGGATCAGGCTGAATTTATTGATATGGGCCCACCAAGCAGAAATTCTGCATTCAATCTTATAGCTTGAGGGGTTAGAAAAGGTATTAGCAGTTTGTTTGGATGGTTGTTTGAAACATGGATCAAAAGTTGGCCAACATTAACTGAGGTTGAAATGCCAAAACTTTCCTGGTGTAATGGAGATGTGGCAATCCAGAGGTTTAGAGATTGGAAAATTAGAGTTGATTTATCATGCAAAGCCTGCTCTAACACCCCAGGAATGTCCAGAGGGTGTGCCTTTTACCAGAACAGTGAGAAATAAATTTGTGAGACTAGCACAATCATCCCTGAAGAGCTCTGTAGTTGCACTTCTCTGTAGGTCAGATATTACCATAGGAACTGCTGTCACTGAGGTGGAATCCTTAAAAACAATGGGTATGATGGGATCCCGAGTTGGCAGAAGCCAGGTGGCAGCACTTAATCACTAAAGACAGGGTAGATGTGGCTATTATAATAGAGAGAAACTCAAAGCAGGTGTCAAAATTATATGACTCACAGAGATTTGTGACATTGGCTAGTAAATCATGGGGTACCTAGAAATACAATAGAAGGGCGGTCTACTAAATTCATGTTCAAGCTGTATAAACAAAACAGTTCTAGGTCAAGTGAACAGAAGTCTAACCTGAATTACAAAAACACACTCAAGGCCCCTTAATCAATATCCAGACTTGAGACAATTTACAGACCCAGAGCCCCTTGAATGAAGGGGAGGCCAGGTCCCTTTGAGGGACTGTAACACAGTGCCAGAAATTTATACTGTTAATCTTCCTGAAGCCTTCCCCAAGGAGGCCAACAGCCTTTTACCAGGGTAACTGTGCATTGGGAAAAAGGAAATGATTAGATATTTTGGGGATTATTAGACACTGGTTCAGAAGTGACATTAATTCCAGGGGATTCAAAATGTTACTCTGGTCCACCAGTCAGTGTGGGGGTTTATGGAGGTCAAGTGATCAATGGAGTTTTAGCTCAGGTCCATCTCACAGTGTGTCCAGTGGGCCCCCGGACACATTCTGTAGTTACTTCCCCAGTTCCAGAATGTATAATTGGTATAAACGTACTGAGGAACTGGCAGAATCCCCACATAGGCTCTCTGACTCGTGCAGTGAGGGCTATTATGGAGGGAAAGTCCAAGTGGAAGCCACTAGAACTGCCCCTACATAGCAAAATAGTAAATCAGAATCAATACTGGATTCCTGGAGGGATTGCAGAGATTACTGCGACTCTTAAGGACTTGAAGGATGCAGGGGTGGTGATTCCCACCACGTCCCCATTCAACTCTCCTATTTGGCCTGTGCAGAAAACAGATGGGTTTTGGAGGATGACAGTGGATTATCATAAGCTCAACAAAGTGGTAACTCCAATTGCAGCTGCTGTTCCAGATGTGGTATCATTGCTTGAGGAAATCAATACATTCCCCGGTACCTGGCATGCACCTATTGATCTGGCAAATGCTTTTTTCTCAATAGCTATTAGTAAGGACCACAAGAAACAGTTTGCTTTCAGTTGGTAAGGTCAGCAATATTCTTTCAGTGGTCTACCACAGGGGTATATCAACTCTCCAGCCCTATGTCATAATCTTGTCTGCAGGGACCTTGATCATTTCTCCCTCCCACAAGACATCACACTGGTCCATTATATTGATGAGAGCATGTTGACTGGACCTAGTGAGCAAGAAGTGGAAACTACTCTAGATTTACTGGTAAGGCATTTGTGTGTCAGAGGATGGGTGAGAAATCCAACAAAAATACAGGGGCCTTCCACCTCAGTGAAATTTCTAGGTGCCAGTGGTGTGGGGCATGTCAAGATATCCTTTCTAAGGTGAAGAATAAGTTCCTGCATCTGGCCTCTCCTATGACCAAAAGAGGCACAATGCCTAGTTGGTCTCTTTGGATTTTGGTGACAACATATTCCTTATTTGGGTGTGCTACTCTGGCCCATTTATCAAGTGACCAGAAAAGCTGCAAATTTTGAGTGCAGACCTGAACAAAAGGAAGCTCTGTGGCAGATCTAGGCTGCTGTACAAGCTTCTCTGCCATTTGGGACATATGATCCAGTAGGTCCAATTGTGCTGGAAGTGTCAGTGGCAAATGTAGATGCTGTTTGGAGCCTTTGGCAGGCCCATATAGGAGAAGGACAATGAAAATCCTTAGGACTTTGGAGCAAAGCCTTACCATCTGCTGCAGATAACTACTCTCCTTTTGAGAAACAACTTTTGTCCTGCTGCTGGGCCTTAGTAGAGACTGAACACTTAACCATGGGTCACCAAGTTACTATGAGACCTGAGTTGCCTATCATGAGCTGGGTGTTGTCTAACCCACCAAGCCATAAAGTTGGGTGTGTGCAGCAGCATTCTATTGTAAAATGGAAATTGTATGTATGAGATAGGGCCAGAACAGGTCCTGAAGGCACAAGTAAGTTACATGAGGAAGTAAGCCCATGGTCTCCACTCCTGCCACATTACCTTCTTTCCCAGGCCAGAGCTAAGGCCTCTTGGGGAGTTCCTTACAGTGAATTGACTGAGGAAGAGAAAGCTTGGGCTTGGTTTACAGATGGCTCAGCACAATTTGCAGGTACCACCTGAAAGTGGACAGCTGCAGCACTAAAACTCCTTTCTGGGGTGTCCTTGAAGGACAGTGGTGAGGGGAAGTCCTCCCAGTGGGCAGAACTTCGAGCAGCGCACCTGGTTGTTCATTTTGCTAGACAGGAAAACTGGCCAGAGGTACATTTGTATACTGACTCATGGACTGTAGCTAAAGGTTTGGCTGGATGGTCAGGGACTTGGACAGAACATAATTGGAAAATTGGTGACAAAGAGGTCGGAGAAAGAAGTATGTGGATAGACCTTTCTGATTGTGCTAAAAACACGAACATATTTGTGTCCCATGTGAATGTACACCAGAGGGTGACTTCAGCAGAGGAAGGTTTTAATAATCAAGTGGATAAGATGACCCGTTCTGTGGATACCAGTCAGCCTCTTTCCCCAGAAACTCCTGTCATTGCCCAATGGGGTCATGAACAAAGTGGTCATGGTAGTAGGGATGGAGGTTATGCATGGGCTCAGCAACATGGACTTCCACTCACCAAGGCTGACTTGGCTACAGCCACTGCTGACTGCCCAATCTACCAGCAGTGGAGACTCACACTCAGACCCCAATATGGCACCATTCCCCAAGGTGATCAGTCAGTTACATGGTGGCAGGTTGATTATATTGGACCAGTCCCTTCATGGAAGGGGCAGCAATTTGTTCTAACTAGAATAGACACAGACTCTGGATATGGGTTTGCTTTCCCTGCATGTGATGCTTCTCCCAAAACTACCATCCATGGGCTTAAAGAACGCCTTATCCATCATCATGGCATTCCAAACAGCATTGCTTCTGATCAAGGAACACACTTCAGAGCAAATGAAATGCAGGAATGGACACATGCTCATGGAATTCTCTGGTCTTACCATATTTCCCATCATCCGGAAGCAGCTGGATTGATAGAACAGTGGAATGGCCTTTTGAAAACTCAGTTATGGTGCCAACTAGGTGGCAATATCTTGAAAGGCTGGGGTAATGTTCTTCAGGAAGCTGTATATGCTCTGAATTAGTGTCCACTGTATGGTGCTGTTTCACCCATAGCCAGGATCCATGGGTCCAGGAACCAAGGGGTGGAAATGTGAGTGGCACCACACACTATTATCCCTAGTGATCCACTAGGAAAGTTTTTGCTTCCTAGCCCTGACCCTGAGCTCTACTGGTCTACAGGTTTTAGTTCCAAAAAGGGGAGTGCTTCCACCAGGAGAAACCACAACGATTCCAATAAACTGGAATCTAAGACTGCCACCTGGTCACTTTGGGCTTCTCATGCCCCTAGATCAACAAGCCAAGAAGGGGGTTGAATTATTGTCTGGGGTGATTGAACCTGACTATCTGGGGGAAATAGGACTGTAACTACACAATGGAGGTAAAGAAGAGTTTTCTTGGAATATAGGAGATCCCCTAGGGTGTCTTTTAGTACTACCCTGCTCTGTGATAAAAATCAATGGAAAACTGCAACAGCTCAATCCAGGCAGGGCTGCCAATGAGTCTGAAACTTCAGGAATGAAGTTTGGGTCACCCCACCAGGCAAAGAACCACGGTCAGCTGAAGTGCTTGCTGAGGATAAAGGGAACATGGAATGGGTAGTGGAAGAAGGTAGTGATAAATATGAACTACAACCACATGATCAGTTACAGAAATGAAGACTGTGATGCTGTTTAGTTCCTGTTATACTATTTAAGTTGTAAGATATCAAGTTGAAGAATGAATATTACCAAGGACTTGCACCCTATTCTGTACAGAGTTAATGTATTTCCAGTTATATGCAGAACAGTTGAGTACTGTTAGGTGAAAGAAAATAAATGTGTGTTTTAATGTTTTTTATTTGGAATTTAGGTATGGTTTAAGGTGATATATATAGCTGTCAAGTTGAAAAGGGGTGGACTGTCATTGTCAGGTTCATGTGTCAACTTGGCCAAGTGGTGTTACCTGTTTGTCTGGTTGGGCAAGTGCTGGCCTGTCTGTTGCAATGAAGACATTTCATAGAATTAGATCATGACCACATCAGCTGCATCCACAGCTGATTCCATTCATAATCAGGCAAGGGGAGTGTCTTCTGCAATGAATGATGCTCAATCTAATCACTAGAAGCCTTTTAAGAAGGATTCAGAAGAGACAGACTTTCTTCCTGCTTTGGCTGGTGAGCCTCTCCTGGGGATTTTGTCCAGACCCTTCATCAGAATCATTGGTTTCCCAGCCTGCCCCACAGATTTTGGACTTTGCATTCCCATGGTCACATGAGAACACATTTATAAATTTTATATTCATGAGCATTCCCTGTTGATTCTGTTTCTCTAGAGAGCCCTAACTAATACAGATGGTATACGGGAAATACGTACAAACAGTGCAAGCAGGTGTCTATAGTCAAGAGTAACATTGTGGGTGGGCCACGGTGGCTCAGCAGGCAAGAATGCTTGCCTGCCATGCCTGAGGACCCGGGTTCGATTCCCAGTGCCTGCCCATGTTAAAAAAAAAAAGAGTAACATTGTAATTTGCTTCCATTGAATGCAACAAAGGCATTATGCCAAAACTAAATGTCAACAGACAAGGACATGGGTGAGGGGTATGGATTCTTTGTGCAAGAATAGGAAAGTCTGCATATAGATTATGGTGTAAAAGTCATGTCTAAACACATAGGTTGGATTGTATGATGTGTGAATAAAACCATTTAAAACTGAACAGAGAGAAACAGGTCATAGAGAAAATATGGAGAAAGAGATGTACCTATTCACTTGTGGTAAGGAAACTGAGAGGTGCTTCTCCTTGATGGGCAGTGTGGTGGTTCCAAAGGAGACTAGGGGTATGGTTGCTGTATGACCCTGAGACCAAATTGTTCAGTATATACCTGGAAGAAATGAGTGTGGGGACACAAATGGAATTTTATGTACTGGTGTTCGAGATCTACAATGGAAGGAGGTGGCCTAAGTGTACAATGAGTGAGGTTTGTAAGGGGAAACTATTGTGTATGCATGCAGTGGACTGCTGAGCTACTGCAATAAGGAATAAAGTTGTGAGGCATGTTATTAGGTGTATGATCTTTAAGGACTGTATGTTGAATGAAATATCAGGAATAAAAGACAAATATTATCATTCCTCAATCATATGGAATAAGTATAATATAAAAACATGGTGAATTGAAGTTGAGAGCATTGATTATCAGATTGGGACCTATTACAAAAGGGTCCTAGATTGTAAGCTAGTTTGTAGGTAGTCACATATATTCAGGAGTTGTTATTTTTATTTCTAAATGCTGAGATGCTAAGTTGTTTATTATAATCTGGCTATTCCCAGAAACTTCATATATTTATGTGACACCTGAGACTTGGAGTTGTACCTCTGAAGCTATGAAAATCAGCAGCACCCCAAAAAGGATCCATTTACAAAGGTGAAAAAGTGATCAGTCTTTGGGGAGAGATATGAATGAAACTTATTTGAATAGGACTAAGGCAAATCAGAATATAAGGTAAAGGGTGATATCACCTGTATTTTAAAACTTCATATTCTGTGTGAGACTAAAGGCAGAGATGTTTTTTGGTGCAAAATTTATTTTTTGTGTAGAGCATTGCCTAATTTAACTTGTATGCTTAGTTTACTTGAACACCATTAGCACATGGAACCTTGAATAGGGAATGAGATTGTTTTGGTTTGTAACGGGTTAGTGTGATGTGTCTATATATCCCAGAGTAATTTAGGCAGTGAATAAAGACCTTCTTGCAAGTTCTGGGGGCCTGGGGTAAAGGGGGAAAACATTCAAATTCCCCATCTACAGAATTCCTGATATTTTCTCAAGAATAAGGGAAAAGCAGTTCAATAGTCTGAGCCCTCGATCTTGGGTTTTGCACCTACTAAGCCTATTCCTGCAAAGAAGAAGCTAAGCCTACTTGTGATTATATCTAAGAGTCACCCCAGAGAACATCTTTTGTTGCTCAAATGCATCCTCTCTCCATTAGCCAAGACAGCAGGTGAATTCACTACCCTCCCCCCATGTGGGACATGACTCCAAGGGGCGTAAATTTCCCTGGCAATGTGGAAGAAAAATCTTGGGATAAACCAGGACCCTGCACCAAGGAATTGAAAAAGCCTTTTTGATCAAAATGGAGAAGAGAGGAATGAGACATTTGGAGTTTCAGTCACTGAGAGCTATCAAAGTTGACAGGTTTTCCTGGAGGTTACTCTTATGCATTGTATAGGTAACCCTTTATACTTTATGGTGCATTGGAGTGGCTGGAGGGAAGTATTTGAAACCACTTAGCTGTGTTCCAGTAGCCATGATACTTAAAGATGATTACATAAAAGTATAACTTTTACAATGTGACTGCATGATTGTGAAAACCTTGAGTCTGATGCTCTTTTTATGTAGGGTATGGACAGATTAGTAAAAAAAAATGGATGAAAAATAAATAAATAATAGGGGGATAAAGGATAAAATAAATTGGGTAGATCAAAAGACTAGTGGTCATGAATGAAGCTGAATGTGAGAATGATAGAAGGAGGAGGCCTGGGGGCACAAATGAAGTTAGAAAGAAAGATATACTATAAAGACTGAGATGGTATAATCCAGGAGTGCCTAGAGTGTATAATGATAATGACTAAATGTACAAATTTAAAAATGCTTTTGCCTAAGGAAGAACAAAGGAATGTCAATACTGCATGGTGTTGAAAATAGATGACAATTAATATTCTAAAACTTTAACTTATGTGTGAGACTAAGGCAAAAATATTTGTTACAACATTTATATTTTGACTAGTGCATTTCCTAATATAACTTATGTGGACAGCTTAATTGAACACCATAAGTACATGGATCTTGAGTAGGGCATGAGATTTTGTAGGTTCATCCGCAGTGATGCCCTGAAAAATCCCAGCATGATTTGAACAATGAATAAAAATATATTTGCAAAGCCCCTTTGAAGGAATGGTGAGAAAGGGGGAAACTTCATCTTCCTGAAGTGCAGAATTCCTGATATTCTCGCAAGCAGTGGGGACAGCTAAAGCAATAGACTGAGCCCTCAGTCTTGGGATTTGTTCATATGAAACTTAACCCCATAAAGGATAGAGTAAGCCTACTTAAAATTAAGCCTAAGAATCACCCCCAGAGAACCTGTTTTGTTGCTCAGTTGTGGCCTCTCTTTCTCTGAGCCAACATAACAAGCAAACTCACTGCCCTCCCCCTCTCTAAGTGGGACATGACTCCCAGGAGGGTGGACCTTCCTGGCAACATGAAACAGAAATCCTAGAATGAACTGGGACTTAGCATCAAGGGATTGAGAAAACCTTCTTGACCAAAAGGGGGAAGAACGAAATGAGACAAAATAAAGTGGCTGAGAGATTCCAAACTGAGTCGTGAGTTTATCCTGGAGGTTATTCTTATGCATTAAATAGATATCATATTTTTAATTAAGGTGTAATGGAGAGGCTGGAGGGAGCTGCCTGAAAATGTAGAGCTGTGTTCCAGTAGCCATGTTTCTTGAAGATGATTGTATAATGATATATAATATATACAATGTGACTGTGTGATTGTGAAAACCTTGTGTCCAATGCTCCTTTTATCTACCTTATCAACAGATGAGTAAAACACGTGGATTAAAAATAAATAAATAATAGAGGGAACAAATGTTAAAATAAATTTAGTAGTTTGAAATAAAAGTGATCAATTAAAGTGAGGGATAAGGGGTATGGTATGTATGAATTTTTTTCTGTTTTCTTTTTATTTCTTTTTCTGAATTGATGCAAATGTTCTAAGAAATGAACATGATGATGAATATATAGCTATATGATGATATTGTGAGTTATTGATAATATATCAAGAATGGAATGATCATATGGTAAGAATGCTTGTGTTTGTATATTGTTATATTGGATAAAAAATACTTGTGGTTAATGAGAGGGAGGGGTATGGGGTATGGGATTTATGTGTGAATTTTTTCTTTTATCCTTATACTTCTTTTTCTGGAGTGATGTAAATATTCTAAAAACTGATCATCATGGTGAATACACAATTACGTGATGATATTGTGAACCATTTATTGTACACCATATATGTAATGTACCTTTGTATAGATTTGTCTATAAAAGTAGTTTTAAAAGAAAGTGTGTCAAATGCCTTTTTTGTGCCAGGGGCTTCTTATGTTGAAGCCCCTTTAGATACAAGGGATAAATCCCACTTGTTCATGCTGTGTGATTCTTTTAATGCATGCTGGATTCAATATACTATTATATGTTCAGGATTTTTGCATCTATATTTCATATATATCAGTGCTGTTAATTACATTCACAACATTGTGCTGCTATCACCACACCATTGCATGGTATATATTTTGCATCATTTCACTTTTAACTTACTTGTGTCTTGAATTTAAGGTAGGCTTCTTGCAAGCAGTATATAGTCATGTTATGCTTTTATATATTATGCCAATTTATGGCTTTAGCCTGGGGAGTTTGCTCAATTTATATTTAAAGTAACTATTCTAATGCAGGACCTTTTCCGCAATTTTCCTATTTAGTCTTTCTATTTCTTATGCCTTTTTCCCTCAATTCTTCTGTTAATCTTTAATTTCATATTTATTTGATGTCTTCTTTTATATAACTTTGAGTCTATTCTCACATCTTTATGCATATATTCTTTCATATTTTTTGCTTATTATTGAGATTAACTTCAACTTCCTACATCCATAATAATGTTTTCTTGATAGCAAATAATCTTTAACAGCATACACATACACTGTTCCTTGACCCTCCATCTTCTACCATTTTTTGTACATTAATATTTATATCTTTACAGATTGCACATAAAAATAATATATTTATGATTTTCATTATTTTTTCATTTGCATTTTTGAACCTAGAAGAAATAAAAAGGTGTTATATACAAAAAATATAATTGCAATTTTATTGGCATTTCTATGTGGTTACATTTACTGGAGGTGTTTATTTCTTTTACCACTTTGATTCCCTGTCTAGTGTTCATTTCCTTTCAGTTTTTAGAACTCCCTATAGAACAGTTTATAGGGCATATCATGTGGTGAAAATTTCCCTTGGCTTTTTCTTATCTGAGCATGTTTTAATCTCCTCTACATTTTTGAATGACAGTTTTGCTATTTGCAAAATTGTTGGTTGAAAATTGTTTTCTTTTAATACTTTAAATTTTTCATTCCATGTTTTCTTTCCTCAGTGGTTTCTTATAGGAAATTATTATTCAATCTTATTTGAACTCCCTTGTATATAACACCTTTTCACTTGCAACTTTAAGAACTCATTGGTATTGAATAGCTTAACTACTGTATTTCTGGAAGTGTTTCTCTTTGAATGTATCCTGTTTGTGGTTAATTAGGCTTCTTGAATGTGCATATTCATATCTTTAACTAAATTTGGGAAATTTTCTGTCATTATTTCCTTGAATATTCCTTCTATCTCCTTCCCCTCTCTTTTTCTTCTCTCCTTCTGGGACTCCCTTAATGTGTGTATTGGTATGCTTGATGCTGTCCCACAGGACTCTTAGGTTCTGCTCATTTTTTATATTCTTTTCTTCTTCCTGCTCCTCAGGTGGGATCATTTCAGCTATCTTCTTTTTGAGTTCACCATTCTTTCTTCTGACTCCAATCTCCTGTTGGAACTCTAAGGAATTTTTTATATCAGTTTTTTTGTGGCCTTCATCTCAAGTTTCTGTTTGGTTCCTTCTTAAGATTCTTATTTCTTTATTGAAATTCTCATGTTGCTCATTCATTGCTTTCTTGATGTACTTTAGTTGTTTTTCTTTGTTTTCCTTTACCTCCTGAGCACGTTGAGGAAAATTTTTATAATTAAAATCTTTTTCCAGGAGGGAAAAATCTGGTTTCTTCATTGATGGCTTCTAAATTTTTGTGTTTGTTCTTTTGGATCAGTGATCATTCCATGTTTCTTTCTTTGTTTTGTAATCTTTTTTGTACACTGTACACTTTAATATTTTAATGTGTTAATGTCTGTTTTATCCCTAATCTGTCTGTTCCCTAAGTTTGCATCCAGATAGTGATATGACAGAGATTTTATTTTCATTGAGCACTGGAAGCTAACATAAACAAACGAATGGAAAACACCTTTCACTGTCTTTTCAAATTGGGTTTACTTTGGCAGATGCTCTCATTCAAAGTTTAGTCCTCCTATCAATAAGATGAACACTAGGAAAATTTGAAATACAGGGTTTTCTCCATATTTTCTAAAACTGATTTCAGAAAAGCCTGGGTTATGCTTGCTTGTGGTCTTAAGAACTCCCCTATTTTCAAGAATGTGAATGCTCCTGCTACTTCTTATGGAAAAACTTTCTCCTCCTCCTAGATACTCTATTATATGTCTTAAAGCTTTTTTCCCTTTACCCTCAGTGTCTTTGACTTATTTCTTATACTGCTTTAGCTGTCTACAAACTGCTTCTGCCTGCAGAGCAAGTACTGAGTGAGCCAAAGATGAGTTTCCTGGTTCAGTCTTTCTATTTGACACTCCATAGATTGGCATTGACATACAGTCAACCTGGTATGCACATAGGGGTTACTCTGCTCCCTCTGGAATAGGACCAGGGCCCACAGTGGGAGTAAAAACTGTCTCCACACCACTATTGACAGGGGTTGGTGGAGGAACTATCAAGGGCTCCCAAAACTTCTAAAATATTTTAAGCTGTGTTTTCTTAATTTGGCCCTTGACCTGTTACTGAAATTGATTTTTTTGTTTTCTGGAGTATTGAGAAAGGTGACCCTACTGTTTTTTCTTGTTCAAAGATTCTGTAGGAGAATGACACCCCAGAGCATCTTAATCCGCCATCTTGGTCAATTGGAATCTGCTTTGAAATTGACTTCTAGTTTGGTGCATCCCAGAAAGATAATTTGGCCAACTTGGCCTCCTCTTACCCCTCATTATATTTTTTAATGTCTTCATTTAACATATTAAACTTCTGGGAAACTGAAGCCAAATAATGCAATGTAGCAAAGATTTAGACAGTCATGTATGTTCAAACATGCAGTGTATACTCCACAAAATGTTAAATCTATGAAGTGTACAGTTATTCAGAACACCTCAAAGGTTGTTGGCAAGTAAGAACACAGAGATTTATTTTGTCTCTCTCAGTTAATCCCAGGAAATTAATTTCTCTCCCTCCACTGAAAGAACATCATAAGATTTTAGCACTGAAAAGACATTAAATACTAGATAACCCAACATTCCCATTTTACAGTATAGAAAACAGAAACAAAATAGGTTAAGCAACTTCTTCAAGGTCACATATTGCCAGAATTCCAAGCTGGTTTCTTTACCATAGTTACAGTCTTCCGTTTAGATATGTCATTTATTGAACACATATTCTTCATGAAAGTACAATGGTGATGTGAGATATTTAAGAAAAATAATGAATTATTATATCAAAGTGAAGGAAAAAAGAGCCTGTCTAAATGACACTGGAAAACGTAACTTGCTGTTAAAACAATGCAATAAATACACAATCCACAGTACGGGTTAGAGTGAAAATAAAGCTAATTATCTAGCATTGAATGAGATTGCTGATTGATATGATTGTTTAATATTTGGCATTACTCATCACTGAATAAAGACAATGTATAGTTACTTTTTGTGTTGTTTTAACTACTTTTTCAACATGCCTGATTATGAGCTCTGTAACAACAGCATTGTGTATACCTTACCTGCTGTGATGGTTAAGTTCATGTGTCAACTTGACCAAGTTATGGTGTCCATTTGTTTGGTCAAGTGAGCACTGGCCTGATTGTTACTGTGAGGATATTTTGTGGATTTAAATCATCAGTAAGTTGATTGTGTCTATGACTGATTACATCTACAATCAACTGAGGAGATTGCCTCAACATTAAGAAACATCTCATTCAATCTGTTGAAGGCCTTAAAAAAAGTGATGATTTCAGCAACCAGAATAGAGAATTTTCATCTATAATTCAGCCAGTTAACTTCTCCTGGAGAATTCATTGAAAATCTTAATTGGAGTTCTCAACTTGCAGCTTGCATTATGGAACTTGGACTTGCCCATCCACACAATCATATCACTCAATTCCTAAATGAATCTCATAATATTTTCATGTATATATCCTATCAGTACTGTTTCTATAGAGAACACTTGGATAAACAATTTGCTGATTGCATATACTGGCACATAAAATATATACATTTGTATATACTATATATTATTATTAAGTGCCATATAATATACTGGCACATAATTGCCTAAATAATTGTTGACTAGATTAACTGCAAAAGGATTTCACATTAAGTCTGTATGTTGCCTATTAATTATAAAGTAGTTTGGTTCATATCAAAATGTATACATTACTAAAGAGCTTCAAGCTATTATTGGAGAATGTTTGGTAAATAGTATATCTAGAAATAAAATATATCCATATAATTTTCAAATATATTTACATTTAGTTGTTGCATAATTCAGGCCTAGGTCTTATAGAACAACTGATTGTATTGGACTTAATAGAATTAAAAATATAATCCTTGCCTCTTTTCCTTGTCTATTATAATGCAGTTACTTTCTCAAATAATTCTTCTGAAAAGTCAACTATAAATACAACATTTATTTAATAACTTCAGTTGTAGGGTGGAATCTTGAAAGGCTATAGACAATGTGATTTAGAGATTTACAGTCTAATAAAGGAGGCAGCTTTATTGGTAAAGGTAAATTATGTTGCAATAACAAAACTCCCAAACTTCAGTGCATTTACATCACAGGGGTTATTATTCACTTATCCTACATGTCCAGAGGTTACCAGTGAGTTAATCTTCATTGTGATATCTCAGAGATCCAAGCTTTGCTTATAGCCATTTATAAAAGAAAAAAGTATTTATGTAGTGTTTCACACTGGCAAATAGATGTTCTGGCCAAGAAGTTGCACAACTTGCTTCTTCTTATAGAATTGCTCACAGAACTTCTAATTTTCAAGAACTAGTTCCACTCAACCACAAAAGTGCCAGAAGGCAGAGCACCAAGAATATGTAATGACCACCATTAATGACTACCAAAATAGAACATACATAAATTGTAGAATCACCCTATGGCAGAAAAGAAAGTGATCTCAGGAATCATTCTCAAATCCTTTCTTTTATAATAAGGACTAAGGAGCAGAAAGAAAGAAGTGACTTACTAGAAGTTGCATTAGCCAGTGGTCAATAAATCCAAGTCAAAACTCAGATCTCAGTCCCAGAGCTGTGCTATTTCCTCTAACTAAAATTCAAAATATTAATATACACCACCAACAAGTTCAATGTTTTGTCAATTTTGCTAGCAAAATCCCCTAAATAGTTTCTCTTTACCCTTCAAGAATAGAAACATTTCATTTCTATCCTTAAATATACTTTAAATACACAACTCAAAATATTTAAATCCTTCAAAGTTTTCTGGTCAAATTTATAATCCTCTTCATCATATACCAATTATTTTAACTTCCCTCAGCTGTTTGCAAATTTAGAGTGTCATTAAAATGATCACTGTCTATTTTTTCCCTCCCACTGAAGTTAAATATTAGAAAATTCTTGGTGCAAAGGTAGCTCTCCACATGGAGCAGAAATTCCTACAGTGAAGTACTGGTGACTACATTTCCTTTACTTAACAATAGGAACAACAAAGGCAAAGCCTCACACTGAATAGGTCAGGATACTGAGCACACAGCAGGAAAAGCCAACTAGGAGTCACAAGTATTAAAATAGGATCCGTTGGAGGCACAAGAGTTTGTGTGAACGTGTATATAATCTCTGCACATCTCAGGGGTTGGCATTTGGAACTGAAATAAATTCAAAATAATGCTTTGTTTCAAATTATCACATATATGGATAGAAATCAAAGTAGATTCTCCCGGGGCCTAAAAAGTACTGTGATCCATCAGGCATTCCAATTTTTAGGTTCCCAGGGTAAGACATCAAACAAATATGTCAACAGAACCTGAGGCTTGAAAAAGTGAATGCTCAATGTACCACCTGCCTAGGAGTAGTTCAGGTCTTGGGAGAAGCTAATTCAGCAAGTTTCAATGCTGCATAAAGAACCATTTTTCCTCAGTGTATACTAGCACCATGTTGCTGTTACTTTCAATACAGGACTAGATGGTGCCGAGAATGAAAGAGAAAAGAGACTGGGATCAGAGGGCCTCACTTCTCAGAGAAGCACAGGCAAGTTTATCTAGAACTCTACACTTTTTTTTTTAACAAGGAATCGAACCCGGGTCCTTGGGCATGGCAGGCAAGCATTCTTACCTGCTGAGCCACCGTGGGCCACCCTAGAACTTTACTTCTTTTTATACCCTAGATATGAATGTGAAAAAGCCTTGTTCTATTTTCTAATGTTCCTTTATGTTGCTTATCACTTTTGGCAAGGTCAGCTTGTTCTTGCTAGTCTAAGCAATCTTGTTTTGTTTCTTTTAGCAAAACATGCTGTGCTAAAAAACATTGTCTTCTTTCAAGTTCAGCAAGACTGTTTATCCTTGGACTTTGGCACATACTCCCTGGTCTTTACTTTTGCCTTTTAACCCTTTGCAGACTGTTTTTCCATCATCACCAGACTCCTCCAAGAAATGAAAATAGAAGTAAATTCAATAGATTAGTTAACCTTATAAGCAATTCTATCCCCTGAGAAACATGACTGTACTTTGTATATGGTTTCCAGAGACAGATACTTTTCACAGCAATGTCAACTGTGCATTCATCAACACAAGATGAAAAAATAAATCATAGTTTTTGTTCCACCCACTTGTTTGACCTCCAATGAAGAAACACTCTTCAGGCAAAATTTCCACTGTGTCTCTTGAGCTTGAGTGAGTATTGCTTTGGCTTTTATGGGAGGGTCATAAGTGGATCAATAGCACTCAGAAGAGATATGTGTACAGCATCTGCTACAAATTCTATGTAGTTATCACCACAGTAACTGCCTGTCCTTGTACCAGAATCAGAGGACAGGCAGATGGAGTAGGTCTTGACTGTTGTTTTCTAGTCAATTCTTCCACAGAAAGTTCCACATGATGACATTTTGATGGATGATGTTCCTATGAGAATGGTCAGTGTGCAGAAGAATGGCAAAATGCATCCCTACCTCAGGCTTTCGTTATGAACTATAGCAACCTCACATAGTTAGAGTTGGAATCTCTAAGCCTACATGTAGCCTACTGCATCCTTTGTGATTTGCTTCATTTTTATTTGACAGTCCTGAAGCTGTGCTTTTTTACAGCCAAGTGGCCTATGGAAGCTGGCTGCTGAGAGTATGTTTCACTTGCATAGAATGCATGCTCACACAAGAAGAGATAGAGAAAAAGACATATACACACTCAAACACCCAAAAATGAGGAAACGGGAGATAATTGAAATGGCAAGGACTGTTACAAAAAGAAAATGTGTGAAAAATTGAAATGACAAAAGCTTTTAGGAGCTTGTCTCATAACCACAGAGAAACTGAAATGGCTGCTAGAAATTTGAGTAATTGAGAGGTGACAGGAGAGAAGGCATGCCTATCAAGGCCTCATATTTGGAATTCTAAGAAGGTCAGATTCAAAATAATTCTGTTTCACTCTTAAATCTATAAGGATTAAGAAATCACAGTAAGGATGCCACATAAGGATAAGTGTTTTCCACTGTTCATCAACTTGAACATTCTTTAATTCTTCTAAACTGATTTTGAGTAACTAATGAAGGGCCTACAAGTTTGGGCACTGATGTTGGTAGCTTCACAGATCTAGAAAATTTCCAGAACAGTACAAAGAAAAAGTAGTTATTCAATTGAATTTAACAAAGTTAGTGAAATATTTTTTGTGGACATATGAATTCAGAATATAAGTGAGGTAAATGATATAGTCTACTATGTGATGAATAAAGTTAAGAATATATTGAAAAGAAGGTATCATTGCTGATAATTATTGAAAAGGAGGAAAGGTAAGCCTTTATCATTATCATATATCATAACACAGGATCATGGGTGCAAAAAATTCTCACCTTATGGACTTATATACATTACACCCACTTCCATCTCATTGGTGACTGGAATGATGCAATAAATATAGCAGCCAGCACAGCTGAGCTTTCAGTTACATGATTAGCAGAGATTCTGAAGTTCTCCTAGTGCAACACAGTATTAAATACCTCCACTATCTTCTTCTATATAATGGAGAACATAATTGAGATTCAACAAAAATGGACTATGGTTCAGAGGTCAATGCCCACACTGATATTCTTAATAATAATAGCATCAAAAATAATAACAAAACATACACAAATTGCCTCCACTACTTACCAAGATCCTACCATGGGCCAGGCAATTATTTTTACATATATTATATCACATAAAACCTAAAGGAAGTTTCTTTTTCCATTTTCAAGAGAAGAAAGTGAGTCTCAAAAATATTAAGTACATTTTTCTAGGACTTATATATGTAAGTCCTACATTTTTACTAGCAAATAAGTTTTTCCAAATCAAATGTGTCATAAAACATTTTGGAGAAGATGTTCATGAGTATCCCATGAAAAAAGATACATTCTGGAAAAGTATTCACACTATTTCATGCCTCTTGAAAAATTTCAATACATATTAGTATAGTGATAATTCTAAGAAATCCCACAGCAAATAAAGGTTTATAATTTGGCTTACTTCATAATTTCAAACTGATTTGAGCATAGAATTAATTTCTCAACAACATCTATGAACAACTTTTGACACTGTTCTGAGAGCCATGGCTTAAAAAATCTCACTAGTGAGACAAAATAAAAAAAGCAAATTGAGCTTACCAAGATTTTTTTACATTTGTATTGCAGCAAGAAATTTTTTAAATATTTTCGAAGAAAATATATCATTAAATCCTTATAGAAACCTAAGGCAGACCTTGTGGTATCATCCTCACTTAGTCAATCAAACATTGTCATTTCAATGAATTTATGATTTGAACAAGATCACAACTAGTAAGGGGTGAAGTCTGGATGAGAACTGGGGCCTTCCAAATCCTCATCCAGTATTCTTTATATTATTCAAAATATCCTATTTCTAAGTCTCAAATAAAACAAAACAGAGAGTAGGTTAACTTACATGTTTAGATGTACTCTTATTCAAATGTGAATGACAAGATATGAAAAATCACAAAACTGTGCAACAAAATGTCTTACTATTTGTGTGGTCTAGATGTAAGACCACAAAAACACAAACTATTAGACAAAATTTGATGTATTAACTATATCAAATTTTATGATTAATGAAAGATACTAGATAACATATTTTATTGATAGAAGATATTCATAATGTATATTATATTGATGAGGTGCTAAAATGTAGACCAAACAAGAAATACATGCAAAACAACCAAAAAGTAAGACAATGAAAATGAACACAGAAGAACAGGCATATCACTTAAAGGAAATTCCAGTGTAAAATAAATAAAAGAAAATAAATGCTCAAAATCTTTAGTAATCAGAGAAATCTCTGTTAATAATTAAATAAAATAAAAATGAGGAGGGAATTATTATTGCTGACACCAGAAAAATGAAAAGGATTATAAGAGGATGCCATTAACATCTCTATACTAAAGTTAGACAACTTAGATGAAATGGACAAATTCCTAGAAAAACACAAACAATATATACTGACTCTAGAAGGAATAGTGGATCTCAACAAGCCAATAAAATGTAAAGATTCTCAGTTAGTCATCAAAACCCATCAACAAAACCCAGTACCACAGGGCATCACAGTTGAACTCTAACAAATATCTGAAGAAAGCTTTAAAACAGTCCTGTTCAAATTCTTCCAAAAAACTGGAGAGGATGTTACCTAACCCCACCTATGAAGCCAATATCACTCAAGTACAAAAGTCAGATAAAGGTACTATAAGAATTTAAAAAATTACCACATAATATTTCTTATGAATATACATGCATTCTAGTTTGCAAGAAGCCAGAATGTAATATACCAGGAATGGAAAGTCTTTTAAATAGGGGAATTTATTAAGTTGCAAGTTTACAGTTCCAAGGCTGTGAAAATGTCCAAATTAAAACAATGCTATAAAAATGTCCAATTTAAGGCATCCAGGGAAGATAATTTGATTCAACAAGGCTGATGACATTCAGGGTTTCTCCCTCAGCTTAGAAGGCCACATGGTGAGATCTGCTATATTTTTATTCAATGGCTTCCCTGCGGCTTTGTCTGTTCTGTTAGCTGTCAGTTCTGGTGGCTCATGTGGTGCTGGTGTCTCTAATACTTTTTCCAAAATGGTTCCATCTAAAGGGCTCCATTAAACAACCTCACCTTGAATAGGTGGAGACACATCTCCAGGAACACAATAAAAAAGCTCTCACTCAGCAATATTAAATAAGAATTTAAAAATTTGGCTTTTTGGGGTACACAACAGATTCAAACTGACACATTCCATGCTTTGGACCCCCAAAAGACATGTTCTTTCCAAATGCAAAATACCATAACAATATCAGAAAGCCTTAAACCATTTCAGTAAAAATACAAATACAATACAAAGTGAGAAACAGTACAAAATCTCATCAAAGTAAGCTACAGGCATGGTCTGCCCTAAAACAAAATTCTCCTCTGGCTCTGGACTTGTGAAATTCATAACAAGTCGTTTGCTGCCTGTTAGAAAGTTAAATTTAGCTTTCATGCAAGATGGTGCAGGAAAGGACTGCAGAACAACTCAAACCAATCTTGCAGGCAGGGATGGAAATCACCTCTGACATAAACCTAGAATTGGTACCAAATAGGTAGAAACAAGTTTAAATAAGTAATTGCAAGGGTCATTGGAATATAAAGTGTAATAAAAAATGGGAACCTTCTGCTGGGAATTTGAATTAGTTAGACTATCCAGATAGGCTGTAACCTCTGGAATATCCAATCAATGGAGAAACATAGGAGGGACTCACAGGTTAGATAAATATCACTGCTTTCAGTTGCTCAGCATGCCAGCCACCATTTTTTAGTTAGGTGCCCATTCTTGCAAGACCATAAACAAATTATTTCCTTCTCCACAATTAAATAAGTGTTTATTCTCTTTCAAAAATGGTGCTCTTTCTAATAATTTGGGGGCTTGTCCAGGATCCAGGGCTTCAGAGGAAGACTCCCCAGGGAGGACAAAGGGAAACCATGTCCAAATGATTAAGTGGTCTCAGACTCCAATGTTGGGTGCTCACCTCCACTAGCCAGAAGGACCAGAGAACAGATGCTTGGATATACCAACTGTGAAGGAGAAAAGGGGAAATCTGCCTCACTGTGACCAGGCAACTCTGTGCACAGACCAAAGTAAGAAAAAGGCCTTGGTCATTGGAATTAATTCTGATGAGCCTAGCAGCGAGTAAGCAAGTGTGGAGTACCAAGCTGCTGTTCCCTTCTCCCACGAGGGAAAGGGGTAGAGTCAGATGAAGTAAGATAATGTTGAGACAAAGGAATCCAGGCAAGACTTAGAATGGGTAGAGGCAGTTGGCCAGCCAGGGTAAAGGGGAGGGGGTAACAATAGAGTCCCCTGGGAACATTCCCCTGGATAGTCCATAGGGAGAATGTGGGAATATTGGCAGACCAAGGGAAATAAAAATGTACACTTGGACAAAAGAAAACATTGTGCCTCTCACTGTATTCTAGTTAAAATATAAGGCAGATGAGGACTAGCTTTGTGGGAGATCTTTAAGGCCTCACTATACAGGGGATAAAATTGTCTGTACCCAAATCTCAGAACTTAAATAAAGCCTTTGAGGTATCTCAAGGAAAAGATAGATTAAACTATCCAGTAATTTTTAGCCCTTAAAAAGGACTTGAAGAAGCTACCCAGAGTTACTGATATTCTGGCATTTTCTAGTTTTGTCTCTTTGGTTTGATACTGGTATGTGACCACTTGATGCAGAGTCTGGGTTTCTCTATAAGAAATCCCTTGCCAAATGCAGGAGTTGCAGACTTGCTACTAATGAGAGTGAAACAAATGGGTGAATAAAACTATCTTGATGTAGGAACATTTTCCTGTAGGATTTCAGTCTTGATGAAAATGCTAATGCAGGAATTGGACCCCCAGGAGGGTTGTGGTGTCTTCTGATAGGACCTGCCAACAGAGCAATAACGTTGGCATTATTTGAGGGTGCAGAAAAGATGCCTGCTTTCTGATTTATTTAGGCAAGTTGGTGAGCCAAGGAGAGGTTGGATGATTAAAGAGACGCAAAGGATTCTTGGTTATACTAAAGACGCACCTTTTCCAGTAACGTTGCATTGTGTATTATGCTTTTTTGAGGAATGAATTTAAACAAAACTCTTTCTGATTACCGGCAAAATTTGACTGACCAAGTAAGGAAATATTCAGGGATAGACCCTGATAGTCCTGTGGCCCAAGGATGTAAAGGGGTCTTGGTCTGATATTAAGGAAAAGATACAGAAATTAGACAGGTGGAAAGATAAACCACTAGGAGAGTTATTGAGTTTCTCAAAGTGTATTTTAGTTGTGAAGTCTTGCTGTATTCAACTTTACTGGTGATAACAGCCCTTAAGATCCAATTGGGGGCATGTCACGGTGGCTCATCAGACAGAGTTCTTACCTGCCATGCCAGAGACCCAGGTTCGATTCCTGGTGCCTGCTCATGACAATAAAAAAATCCAATCGGACTCCTTTCTTTGCTTCCACATTTTATTTTAGATGCAGGATTGCCTGTTCCTTCTTTGGTGCAAGTGTGGACTTTTGTTTGTTGTTTGTCTGCTCTAAGGTGTTGTATGAGAGGTATGTCGGGTGCAGGTGAGAGGGAGTGCTCAGAACTGCTCAGTGTTAGGACCGTGAAAGGACGCACTGGAGCTCTCAGCTTTGAATCTGCACTGGAGAAGCAGCGTGAGGGAAAGAGATAGTCACCGGGCATTTTCTAAGTGGCAGTTACCAGGGGTCTTGTTTGCTCAAGAGTGAAGCAGAAAAGAGGTGCTGAGAACAGGCTCTGCTTGTAGTGGCCATGGGGCACATGCCAGCCCTGGCAGCTTTATAGCCATTAGCTGCGTGCTGGTAACTACTACATGGAGGGACCCATGGTCTCTGCCAAGCACAAGAATGCAGGCAAACCAAAGCCACATGGCAGACAAGGGTGGCCAGAGGCATCGGGACTGTAAGTGAGGGCTTGGCAACCACCCAGCTCCCTCCTCTAAGCATCTCTGCCATGTGTGGCCCATCCCCAGGCTCCCAGGACTGCACAGCTGCTGACCCCTCGGTGGATGGGGCCCAGTCCCAGAGATGGGCCAGCAGGGTTGGGCCAAGGATGGGCTTGTCCAAGGGGCCAGTTCAAATGCTGGCTAGGTGTTCCCAAATCCAGAAACTAAGTCACTTGGCTGGATGGCTTCCCCTGCCATGCCATTGGTTATAGTGGGTTGTAAAAAGGGAAAAGGAAAGCAGAAGCAACAAGCTAAAGTCACGTTGAGCATGGTCAACCACATGATCAAGAAGGAATTAGAGATAAAACAAGGAAGAGACAGGCAATGGCAAGATAGTGAAACAGTCTGGGCCAAAGGGTATAAAGGACAGAAGAGGGCACAAAACTCAGCAGGGTGTTAACAGTGTGGGAAACCTAGTCATTTTGAAAGGGAATGCCTGAATTTAAAGAAAGAAGGTTGAGTAATACCCCTAATGAATCTTGAAGATTAGGGACATCAGAGGCTCCTCATCTCAAGAGTCCACTGGAAGCCTTTGATAAATCTAAAGGTCGGTCCATATCAGGAAGAAATTACATTTTTGGTGGACACTAGGGCAGCTTGGTCTTCTGTGACCCATATCTCAAAGGGGGATCAAATTCTTGGTAGCACCCTTACAGTTTCAAGGATAAAAGGGGAAAGACTTAAAGTCCCCATTTTCAAACCCACTAATGCCTGTTGGAGGGATAACCAAATTATAAGCCCTCTGCTGTACATTCCTGAAGCTGGGAGTAACTTATTGTGAAGGATCTAATAATACTCATAGGACTGGCTAATGCACATAACCTGAAACTACTACACAGAAGGCCAGCCAGAGTGTCGTGGCATCTGTATAAAAAAAGCCACTGCCAATTAGAACTGGGAGGGACAAGGAAGGGATGCATTGTAAGAAAAATGGCTTCAGAGGCAGAACAGTGGAGGTTGGGGTATGAAGTCTGGAGGCCTTGGGCTGGGAGAGCAGGCCCACCCAAGCATTTGGAGAAGGGAGTTTGCCCTGAACGCAGAGGATGGGCCTTTCACCTCATGATGCAGGAATGGTGCCACCCCAATCTTGGAGAGAGTTAAGTGCATTCCTTGGGAATAGGGGGAGCCTGGCTGCCACTAAGTGGAGGGGATGGTCATGTGACCTGGAGGTGGCAGAGGGTCCATGTGCGACCTGAAGCTTAGAAAGGGTGGAGTCAAGAGGGGTGTGGTCTAGAGAGAACACAAAGTGTTCCCCAGAGTTGCATTGGAGAGAGGCAGATCACTGCCTAGGCCCTTGGAAAGGGTGGGACTTCCATTTTCTAAAGCCCAGAAGATAAATGGTTCTTAGACAGTGAAATCTAATGGAGTTTGCCCTGCAAGTTTTCAAAATTGCTTGGGTCTGATGACCGTTGTGTTCCTTTCAATTTCTCTTTATGGAATTTGGAATATGTATCCTATGGCTGTCCCTCCTTTGTATGTTAGCAACAAATAACTTATTCTGAGTTTTACAGGTCCAGAGCCAGAGGAGAATTTTGCCTTAGGACAGACCATGCAAGTAGATGACTTTGCAAAGGACCTCTTCCTTAAGAATTATATACTGGCTTTGTCCTTTTCTCTGTCATCCCTCAGGCACCTTGGCTTGCTGGCCCTGACCCCACCTCTTGAATTTGCTGCCCATCCACAGCAACCCAGAAGTTGGGTCCTCATCAAATCATGGAAAGAGTCTAAACTCCAACCAGCCTAGGAAAGATGTTGACAACTGAAATGGCCATCCAGACGACAGAGAAAGGCTGGACTCACTACATCCAAGTGAAAGGACCAATACCTAAGCTGGATGATAAGTGCCTAATGCCATGGTCCAATTCCTGGGAAATAACTCCAACTTTGGACCCATTAAAATCATGTTAAAGAGACAATAATTGTGAGAATGAAAGGGGGTTTTGGATTTGGAGTTTGGATTCTGTATTTTAATCTAACATAGTTAATAGTGACACTGACCAAAGAAAAGTCTTATCCAAGGAAGACAGATGAGGGATATAAGGGTCAATTTAAAAATGAGAATAATTATACTACTCATAAGTTCCAAACTGGGGATATAACAAGCCCTATCAAATTGATAATGAATGCAATTGAAAGTTTAAAGCCTCAGACTGTTCAGTTTGATGAAAGGCAAACTCCCCAGGTAGGAGGAGGAACAAAAGAGTTTAAGCAAAGTCTTTATTTCAGGGAAAAGCAGAAACACCCTGCCAAAGTTTCAAGAGAAAGAGAAAAAATGGCTGCCCTGAGGTGGTAGAAGGGAAGGATAGGGTTTTTAAGGCTTAGCATTAAAGAGTTGGGGGCAAGGGTTAGGCAAGTCCCTACTGGTTAGTTTTCAGAAATAGAGGGCTAAGTTTGAAGTTGGCAGCTTTCCATTGGTATGGTTTAAAATTTCAATGCCACCTTTATGCTGGGTTATATATGCTGGAGGGCACATAATAAATAAGGGGAGTTTACACAAGAATGCATTAGCCAGAGAGTGGAGACTGACTAATGGGAGGTTGTTGCAAGAGAGAAGCAGATGTAGACTGAATGGCATGTTGGGCTGAAGCAGTCTGTTTTAAGAAAGGCTTTCTGAAATATTTGCTAGGGGTAGGTTACATCCTGGGAGGAAGGGGTCCTGTGCTCCAGGCCCAACATTTGATGCATGGCAAATAAAAGACTGTGGAGACTTAACAAATCAATGGCAATTGAGTGGGGAAAATAAATATTTGTATCCAGAACAAGTAGGGGGCAGTTACAGTCGAGCTTTTCCTTGTCCCTCCTGGGATGACATAAAATGGACTACCCAGTTTCAAGTATGGACTGTGGACATAGCCACAAACTTAAAAGCAGTGTAACCTGGTCGTGATAACCATAAAGGAAGCAAGCAAACATTCAGCAGGGAAATGCAGTAGTAGTTAATACAATATATAAGATGGGGGTTGACCTCAAAAACCCTCTAAGAAAGGGTATCCAGTCCCTGATACCAATAATACACTCTCCAGTTAACTCTTCTATAGTGCCTAAGGACATGCAACTAGAGGTTAGTTCCCCAATACAGAATGATCCCAAAGTTTTCAGGGTAGACAGAACAGAAAATTTGAGGCAAACCATAGGGATAAAGACAGGGTACAGAGATACAAATGCCTTATTGGAATGGATCAAATATACAGTCTAGAGTCTAAACAAAAGCAACAGTTATGATTACACAACAGACTGACCCACTACTCTTTTTGTGCCCTTTCCAATGGGTATGGAGGAACATGAAAAGGTTTTTGAATGCATGGTACTCCTTTTTCAGATTACTACTCCTGGTGAAAATTATAATACATTGTTCTCTTTTTTCCCTCCAGTCAGGGGCAGAAAAGTCAAGGCCACATTGGCTTCTCATCTTAAGTCCAGAAAATCACTTTTCCTGTCTCTCCAGATGGGAAAAAGGGCCCCAGGATTGTGGGGCCATGACCGCATGTACCCAAGCATGGGATGTGACTGAAGATAGTACTGGCAATTTCTCCAATTTAAAACATACCCCAAGAAAGCCTTTGGTGGTACTGTGGAAAGGGCATCCTCTGACTGATATTACCTAAGGAGTGGAAGGGGACCTGTGCTCTGGTCCAATTTGCCATCCCTTTCACCTTGGCATTTGAAAGGGAGAAGGAAGTTCTAACTCACATAAAAAGTTTTTTAAAAAAAGAAGCTTACTTGGTTTCTTTAATGAAAAGGTTGCCAAGGGGAATCCTGGATGAGTTAAGGGTAAAAATAAAGTAACTGCAGGATTTGAATCGTCCTTATGCTGATAGAACCCATCAACAAAAAATATGGGATGGATTAATTAGCAAAGATTTAAGAGAATAGCAGAACAGTTGGATGTTACTGGCCAAATGATGGGAGACTTGGATGGCCCTAGACATGGTATTAGCTGAAAAAGGAGGCATTTGTGTTATGGTAAGGGATAGTTGTACATTCATCCCCAATAATACAGCACCAAATGGAACTATCATCAAAGCTTTAAAAGGCTTGATGACCTTATCTGAGGAATTGGTGAAAAATTCAAGCATTGATAGCCCCCTCATGGGATGATTATAAAACTAGTCTAGGAAATGGAAAGAGGTGGCACTGTCCATGCTGATTTCCTTAATCATCATAGCTGGGCTACTCACAGTATTTGGGTGCTGCCTTATCCCATGTGCCCAAGGGTTGGTTCAGAGACTCATTGAGGCTGCCTTAACAAAGCCAATGCCTATTCTGTACAAGCAAAACACTTTGTGTCCCCTTAAAAAGGAAGATCTCTATGACGAAATGTGTGAAAAGGATTTTATCAAGTTTGAAGAAAGACTAAAATGTGAGAACTAAAAGAATTAAAAAAAAAAGAGGGACTATTTCTAAGAAAATTAAGCTTAGCTTTCATACAAGATGGCACAGGAAAGAGCTGCAGAGCAACTCAAACCAGTCTTGAAGGCAGGTAAGGAGAGCACTGTCAGGTTTTAAACGGTAACCAACTGAGAAATCAGAGAAACTGAGTCCAAGTTTAAAATTTCATTGTCCCAGGGCAAGGTTCCTGGGTCCAGGTGCTCAGGATGCGGGCCGGGGAAGTAGCGCTCCCCTAGGAGCAGTGGGGTTAGATATAAGCTAGCTAGTGGGGGGTGCTGATGATGCCTATGGGGCCTCCTGAGGTAGGTTAGGAGTTTGCATGCTTTAGGGCTGGGGGCATAGCTACGGACCATGGCCGGTGGCATAGCTACAGGTCGTGTGCAGTGGGGGTCCTTTGTTTGTCAGGGCAGGTCCTGATTGGCTGAGTTTGAACAACTGTATGCCCAGATGTTCACGGTTTTAGTTCAGGTGGGGGCCTTCCAGCCAGAGGCTACCGGTCCAGGCCTTACATTCCAGCCTTTTTGATATAATAGGGCATCATAGTCTTTCTGGCTACTTCCTGATGAGTGGGGGCATCATTGGGCAGGGGGTTTTAGCTGGTCAGTGCTTTGACTGGAAAGGGGGCATAGGGGTGTAGCAGCATCTGATTGACTGTCACCGGAGAGAGTTCCTTGAGATGCTGTTGTAGGAAACTTAAAACAAAAGGAGTGAGCATTAACAGTAGGCAGATAACTAAAAATGGGGTGAGTATTGGGGTTAGCCACATCGGGACAGGGGAGTTCCACCAGGAGGATGATTGGACAACAGCCTGCTTTTCTTTAAGGTCTTTTTGCAGTTTTGTCAGGACATTGAGGTTTTCCTCTACTAAGCCATTTTCGTTGATGTAGTAACAGCATTGTTCCTGCAGAAATAAACAAGTGCCACCTTTTTCAGCTGTTAAATAGTCAAGTGTTCTTCGGTTTTGTAGGGTTACCTGCACCAAGGAAGGTACCTCCTTTGCTTTTGAAGGAGGTGAGGGATGCCTTTGAGGCACTGACAGCTGCATTCAGTTTGTCCTCAAAGTCTACCATGGCTGTCAAGCTATGGCCTAATGCACCCCCTCCTACACCTGCAGCAGCAGCTGCAGAAGCAAGAGACCTTACCTACCTACAAGGTCTCTACCTACAAGTATAGGTAGAAAAACTGCCCGTCTGCTACGAGGATCAGGGAGAAGAGACAACAGCTCAGCTTCCCCATAGAGGTTTAACTGGGGAACTAGAGTTTCTGGATGCAGGGTAGGGGAGAGGAGGGGTTTTTGTAAGGGTCCCATTGTACCAGAAGTGTGTTTCCACATGGAGCATTTTTTCCACTGTGATAGTTGTGTTACATGTGAAGTTTGATTATGCTGCAACATAACAAATGCTGAAGCTAGAAAAGTGGCTTTTGAGCAGAGGGACTTGAAAGGAGTGAAATTGCTGGTCATGCCCATTCTGTGTGCTGGTATTAAGGGCTTCTGGTAACAGGGCAACTGCCCAGAGAGGCTTTTCAAGGGAGGCGCAAATGAAGCAGGTAGAGGCATTCAAAATGTGAGTGGTATTGAGTGTGCTTGTAATTAAGTGCAAAAAATTTTTCCAGGTGAAGGGGTTTCGGGGTTTTGCAGATTGCAAGATTTGTTGGACCTGGTTTTTGCCTTGCTGGATTACATCTCTGATTTCCAGTAGAGTGTCTACTGGCTCGGCGGTTATAGGGCAATAGCTTCGGACTATGAGCCATTTTCCCTATGGGCGGGACCATCTGAAATCTTTATAGACCGCTGCCGCTTCACACTTTTCCCATCTGGGATTCCATGGGTCTGCTATTCTTAATTCCAGGGATCAGTTGGGGTGGTGGGTTAGTGAGCAATCCAGGTTTGGCAGCAGTATGGGCCCCTTTTGCTGGCTACCCCAGTAGCATTTGTTACCTGCCCAGGGTAGGGTTATTCTGCAGGAATAGTAAGGACACCCTCCAAATGTTTCCAGCCACCTGTGGCAGTAGCCATGTTGCTGCTTATAAAGGAAGCATAGTGCAGGTGCGTTTTTTGTTCCCAGATTGAGGCAGTTTTTACCCTGATCAATGATAATGGAAATAGGCTTTTGACACCCTTCTACTGGACAAGTAGCTTGGGCACTAATTTGAGAGTGTTCTGCTGATCCTACAACCCAAACTTCTTTTATGGTGAATTTCCAGACATATACCTGCCTGTCGGGTTGGTGAGGCTTAGAGGTGGTGAATAGGAAAAAGGTGAGGAGAAGGACCGTGTGGGGGCCCATGATGGTGTGTAAGACAAATTCGGGTGGGGGATAGCGCTGTAGCTTTCCACCAGTTTGGTAGGCAAAGTTCAAGACGAGACAGGTGGATCCACATGCTATGTCCCAAGAGTTTTGCTGCTGTAGGGGTAGTGAGTAGGACTATATATGGGCCTGAGCACCTAGTTTGTAAAGACTGTGGTTTTAATTCATGGAGTAGGGTGCTATCACCTGGCTGTAGGGTTTTGCTGGGCAGGCATGTAGAATTACCTGTTATGACTGGTAAGGCCTGGTCCGCGTGCTCCCAGACCAATTCCCTTAGTAGGGAGAGGTAGGGCAGGTACATTGCCAGAGGAGGTGGGTTGGTAGGAAGATTGGGGAGAAGAAATGGCCTACCATACAGGAGTTCGAATGGGCTGAGGCCTGTGGGCTCCCGCGGGGCAGCACAAAGGCAAATTAGCACCAAGGGAAGAAGCTCGGGCCAAGAAAGTTTTATCTCAACTGCTAGCTTGGTTAGGTGGGTTTTGATGATCCCGTGTGCGTGCTCTACCTTTCCCAGCAATTGTGGGTGGTAAGGGATGTGGAGCTTCCACACGATTCCCGGCAACCATGTTACATGCTGAACAATGCAAAAGATGAAAGCCGGCCTGTTCACGGACTGGATGGTGTTGGGTAGACTGAACTGTGGAATAATTTCCTGGAATAAAAGGGAAATGGCTGTTTCCGCAGTCTCCTTGGTGGTGGGGAAGGTTTCAATCCAATCTGAGAAGGTATCCACAAAGGTTAAGAAGTAGCAGAATTTTTTGTGAGTAGGCATGTGGGTGAAGTCTAGCTGCCAGTCTTGTCCAGGAAGGTGGCCCTGTAACTGGTGAGTGGGTAGCCCTGGTCAGAGGGCACCTTGGGATGTAGTCTTAGAGCAGGTAAGACAGGTCTTGTGTGCCCTTCTAATAGCCTGTAGCAAAAGCGGGGGGGAAGAGCAGATAGAGAAAACAGTGAAGTGTCTTTGGCCTGATGTGCAGGGATTGGTGGATTTCAGTAATGAGAGGTAGTAGTTGGAGCTGAGGGATAGCAATCTTTCCCTGGAGGAGAATCCACCCTTCCTGTGATATAGTGCCTTCCTTTTATAATAGGTTTTCTTTTTCAGGTTCAGTGTAGTGTGGTTGTGTTTTTGTTTGTAGGAAGAGTATAGTAGAAGGTTGGGAGGGTGAGGTAGTAAGAGACTTGGTTATTGCATCAGCTTTAGCATTACCCCTTGATACTGGGGAGGTTTGTGCCTGATGTCCTCAGCAATGAATAATTGCCACTGCTGCTGGGAGTTGCAGCACTGTGAGCAAATCTGAGATTTGGCTAGCATTTATTATGGGAGATCCTCTTGTGGTGAGAAAGACTCATTCTTTCCATATAGCTGAATGACAGTGCACAATAAGGAAAGCATATCTTGAGTCTGTGTAAATGTTTACCTTTTTTCCCTTTTGAGAGGGTAAGGGCATGGGTGAGTGCAGTCAGTTCTGCTTTCTGTGAGGTATATACTATGGGGGGTTTTTTGGCCTCTACTATTGCAGAGTCCGTAACAATAGTGTAGGCAGCTATTCATTGTCCCTTGGCTGTGATGTTGGCACTGCCGTCTATATACAAGGTAAGGTCTGGATGGGGCAGAGGCTGACCTGAAATATGTGTGCACGGTTTGGCTAGGTTGTCTAACATTTCTATGCAGGAGTGGATAGGAGGGGATGCCATAGGCAGGTCCAGGAAGAGGGTAGCCGGGTTAAGTCATGGTGAGGTTAAAAGGCTGATGGCTGGGTGTTCTCTGAAGAGGAGGTGAAATGTTTGGATGCATGAGGGTCCTAGGTGTTCTAAGGATTTGTGTGTAAGCAGATTGGCTAGCTGATGAGGCGAGAAGACAGAGATTGGTTGGCCAAGGGTGAGTTTAAGTGCCTCTTTGGTAAGGTCGGCAGCCGCTGCAAGTGTGCATAGATGCGGTTGCCATCTCCTAACCGTGGCGTCTAGTTGTTTGGACAAGTAGGCTACAGGTTGTTGCTTTGGTCTTAGGGGCTGTGCCAAGACCCCAATAGCTATTCCCTGTTTTTCAGTTGTAAAGAAGTGAAAGGGGAATTGGGGGTTCAGTAGAGACAACGGTGGAGCTGCCGTTAATGCCGCAACCAGAGAGCTGAATGCTTTCCGGACAATGGTTGGTTGAGAGAGCGGCCCGGTCATCGTCTCCCTTGCTGTGGCATAAAGGAGCTTGGCTAGGAGCACAAAGTTGGGGACCCATTGATGGAAGAATCCCACGAATCCGAGGAAGGATAGGATTTCATTAGCCATGGTGGGTGGTTGCAGAGCCATAATGGCTTCGTGATTTGCTTGGTGGTAGGAGTTATTGTTAGCCCTAGGTAAGAGGCTGAGGCTTGGCTTATTTGGGCTTTGGCAGGAGAAACCCAATACCTTTTTTGCCTAAAAAGTTTAGGAGGGTAGCTGTTTGTTGCTGAGAGTGGGATAGGGAGGGGCTGCAAAGAAGGAGGTCATCCACATATTGCAAGAGAGCACTCGGTTGAAGTTTGCACCTGAGTAAATCAGATGCAAGAGACTGCCCAAAAATATGGGGGCTGTCCCTGAATCCCTGGGGGAGAGCTGTCCAGGTGAGTTTCTGGGACAGGTTGGTGTGGGGATCTGTCCAAGTAAATGCAAACAGAAAAAATGAGTCTGGGTGTAACAGAATGGTGAAGAAGGCATCCTTGAGGTCTAGGACCGTAAAGTGAGTAGTTTGGGGAGGAATCTGTGACAGTAGGGTGTAGGGATTAGGAATGATGGGGTTGGGGGGATCACAGCTTCGTTAATGAGGCAGAGGTCTTGAACTAGACAGTAGTCCCCATTTAGTTTCTTTACCGGTAAAATGGGGGTGTTGCACGGAGAGTTGAATGGAATAAGAAGTATGTGCTCTAATAGGCGGTCAATGATATGTTTTAGTTCTAACCAGTGAGCTTTGGAGATTGGGAACTGGGGCCATGATGGAAAACAGGAAGACTGAGTTTAATAATAACTGGAGCATGATGTGTGGCCACTATAGGTTTTGAAGTGACCCAGACCTCGGGGTCAACTATGTCTGGTGGGAGTGGCAGAGATAGACCTTTTTCTGTGATGAGGGCTGCTAAGAAGAGTCCCGCCCCCAGGGAGGGGGAAGGAGGGCCAAATTAGACTGAGGGTCCCAATTTTTGGAGAATGTCCTGACCTAGTAGCGGAGTTGGACATGAAGGCAAAATGAGGAAGGAATGAGAAAAGGGGGTTTGGTCAAGGCTGCATGACTGTGGTGGCATTTGCCACGGTTGGCAGGGTTTGACATCAGTACCAACCACCGAGACCTGGGAGGGGCTGCTAAAACCAGGATGAGAAGGCAAAACTGAATAGGTAGCCCCTGTGTCCACCAAAAAGGAAATGGACTTACCTGCCACCTGTAACGTTACCCTGGGCTTGGCGAGGGTGATAGGGGTCGTTGAGTCTGGGCTGCATGAGTCGTCCATCAGGCCGAGGAGTTCCAGCACTGGTGACTCATCCAGTTGGCCAGCTGGTGCTCTGTATTGAGGTGCCAAGGATGAGCCAGTTTGCTGGTTTGGGCAGTCACTGCGCCAGTGCCCGTGCCACTTGCACTCTGGGCACAGCTTGGTGGGTGGCTTGGGGTGCAGACACTGGCAGGACCAGTGTCCCTCCTGGCCACACTTGAAGCACGCTCCCGGCGGAGTGTTTCTAGCTGCTTTCGGTGGACCCCTTTTTTCCTAGCTGCTGAAGCTTTGCCAGCCTCAGGGCTGCTACTAGGGCCTAGGCTTGTAAATTTACTTTTACAAGGAGGTGGGCCTGCCGGGTGGCTTCACCCGTGTCCTCCTGGCTATTAAAGACTTTAAAGGCCATGGTCACCAGGTCACAGATGGGGGTTTGAGGGCCATCCTCTGCCTTTTTAAATTTCTTTTTAATGTCTGGGGCAGACTGAGTTATAAAGTGGGTGGCTAGGACTGTGGCTCCGGCTCGAGATTTGGGGTCTAGCCTAGTGTGCTGAATCAGAGCTTCAGTAAGATGATTTAGAAAAACTACAGGGTTTTCTGAAGTTTCTTGAGTAACCTCCTGGAGTTTATCATAATTAACAACTTTTTGGGCTGCCTTT
>PVIY010027269.1:0-34378 GCA_004026745.1 Myrmecophaga tridactyla | reverse complement strand
CTCTGCTTTTCTCTCTTCCTGTAAAATAAATGCCTTGGCATCAATGTATGCCAACTGTCTTGACTTTGCTCTAGAGTCTGACACTTTTTTCTCTTAGAGGATATTGTGCCCATCATGTACTCCACTCCTGAATCATTAATGTATTAATTTACTATTGCTTCCATTTACCTTCAGGTGTGCGTAATAATCCCTTTTTAAAGTCAACCTTGTTGGACTTAGTTTTCTTTCCAGCTGGTATCTCATTTGCTTATAAGAGCAACACATTTTCTGTTTTTTGTTGTGTTCCCTGAACCTAAAATATGTGCTTCTTAGAAATACTCAATTTTTATTTTGAATGGTTAATTGAATAAACGCACAAATTTATGAGTTCATATTGAGAACATCATATAAATGTATTTAGAGGGGTTCTTCTGTTACCTAAGTGAATCCTTTGCGATAAATTTGTAAATGTCTAGAAAAATTCATTAAAATATATCCAAATAATATATAGAATGTAAACATAGTATTTATTATGTGAACAATAATTTGCATGGAGAGAAGGAGAGAAAAAAGGAAAATGGCATTTATTTCATACAATGTACAAGGTTGAGTTATCACCTAACAACAGTGTGAAATGAATGATTTTTGCCTACATTATACACTTGATGAAACAGAGGTTTAGATAGGTTAAATCACTTTATAAAATTCCATAATTTATTAATTTCCGAGATTGCTCACAAACCCAGGTCTTCATCACTCCAAAGACACCTGTCCCTTTTCATCACCATATGATAATTTTCAGTTAAAACGCAATTTCTTCATGGTTTTAATGAAATGGAAGTGAAAGGGAAATTTATTATTTGACATTTTTCTCATCCATTTTTTTACTGTCTCATCTTTATTTTTGTTATTGCTTCATTTCTCCTTCCCAATCATTATTCATTTATTCCCAATTTTTGAAGATGAATGTATTACTATTTTCTTTAGTATTTTTCAGTGACATCTCTATATATTTTATTAGTTATTTCTTTTATCTATTCATTACATCACACACACACACACCTTTAATCCTAGAATGCAAAATACAGATTCTTATAGAGAGTGCTCTCAGTTTTCAATATTCCTGTTCTAAATAGACACATTTCTATCTATTCTTTTTCATTCTTGGAGTGCTCATTTATAAATTAAAGTGCAATCCCTTTGAAAATGAAATGCCAAGTTTTCAAGCAATTCATAGGAGAAAAATCAGCTAATGTAGAAATAATTGTCTTAACATAATTTCACTTTAGAGTTTGAACTACAATTATTGTAAATGCTATAGACTAATAACACAAACTCAAGAAAAATATAAGAATATTACAAAAAAATATGAAACATGTCACCCAAAAGACACATTATTTTAAATATTAGAGTTTGCCTCAGAAATTACATTTCTTTGTTTATAAGATTGTCTGATACTAAGAAGAATCAATCAGCATTAACTGAAGAATAAAGCATAGAAAAATATAGGACTGTTTTAGAAATGATGTCATATGTAAAGTGTTAATATTTGATATTTATTTTCCACAAAATTTAGAATATCTTTTGCAATAGCCATTTGCAAACAGAATTATGACATTTCACATTAAAGATGGAAGTGAAAATTTCTCTTGTTTTCAGATATATCTAGTACATGAATGAAATCCCTTGGTAAATATCTAATTTTTGAGGTTTTCATCCAGATGGTTTGTGTCATGTAGTTCCAAGCATAGAGATTAAATGCTCCATAAAATTCTTCAATTTCATTTAAACATGAAGCAAAGTTTATTAGATTTTGGCAACATTTTCTTACCCAGTAATTTTCTTAAGCTGACACTAAAAAAAAAAAAAAAACAAGGTTTATGTCCTATATTATATTATGTAACTAAGGAAATTTCATAACTTTTATATAAATATATGGAAAACAATATTATAGTGAATTCAGTAATGCCAAATAATCTGGTAATATTTTAATTTGGACAAGTATAAAAAGATCTAAATGCAAAGGTGTTTCTGAGGACAATCCACAGTTTATACATATTACATAATAATATAACATAATGGTTAATTTATGTAAATACAAGTTCAAATTTTCTTTTCATTTTTAAATAGAAAGAAATGCCCTTACAAGAAGAATGCCTCAGAATACTAAGTTTAATAATATTGATGAGTAATTGGTAGGATTATGGCCTTGTCACTGAACAAACCCAATATACATTTGAAAATCTACCTGAGTAAAATCCGGGGATAAAGTTAACCATTATATTTTTCATGACATTATATATAATCCTGAAAATCCAACCAGCATAAACCTGATTTCTTTAAATGCTACTTTGATTTTTTAAATCATACAACTTGTAAAGTTTATATGATGCAGTTACTTTATATAATTACTTAATCTTATTTTGGGGGATTAAAAAGGTAAAATGCTTTATTAGTTCACTAAAGCTCTATGATAAATACCACACATTATCATTTTGGTTTCTGAGGCTAGCATTCCACAATCAAGGCATCAGTAAGGCCATGCTTTTCCCCAAATCCTATAGTCTTCTGTCAATCTTCCATCACATGGCAATATCTCTATCCTTGTGTCTCCTCTTCTGGTTTCTGTTGACTTCTCACTTCTCTCTCTGTCCTTTTTGTAAGGCCTCCAGTAATCACGTGAAGACCCACCCTGATTCAATTTGGCTACATCTAAATAGGATCTTAGAAAATCCTATATACAAATGAGTGGATGCTTTAACTGACAATACCTTTTCCAATGATCTTATTTACAAATCCATAGTAACATAGATTAAAAACATCATTTGTTGGGGTGCATGATTCCTTCTACCACAGTATGCCCTCTGAATCTCCAAAAGACATTTTTTTCCTGCATGAAAAATGTATTTCCCCTATCCAACAACACAAAAGCCTTAAGCATTTCAGTAACAACTATAAATTCAAACTCTTATAAAAATAAATAATGGATGCAGTCTCTTCTGGGGCAAAATACCTCTTTGTGGACCTGGAAAACCTAGAAAACAAGTTATCTGCTTCCAAAATATAATGGTGGGATAGGTATAAAACAGACATTCTCATTTCAGAAGGGGGACAATGGAAGGAAAATAGGTATAACAGGTCAGAAGCAAATCCAAAACCCAGAGGGGCAAACTCCATTAGATTCTAAGATCTCACCATATTTAGTGTATCAATGCTTCATCTTCTGGTCTTTCTGGAACATCATCTTCACCATTTCCATGTGCTGGAACAGATGAACACCAGACTGCAGGCCTTTAACTCTCCAAGTGTTGGAATGGCAGCCAAATGTTTCCAGCGCATGGGAGCAACAGGCCTGCTCCCTCTAAGCTCCCGAGTAGAAGACTCTATTTTGGACTGAAGAAATTTCCAATTCAGTTACCTTTTTTCACTTTTTCTTGCCTAATTGCTCAGAACAAAACTTCTGGTATGATGTAAAATAACAGTGGTGACAGCAGGCATCCTTTTCTCTTCCAGATCTTAGAAGGAAAGCTTTTAGTGTTTCATCATAGAATAGAATGCTAGCAGTGGTTTTTTGTATATGAGCTTTTTCATGTTGAGACAGGTTCCTTTTTATTTTTCTATATGATGTTATTAAGAATGGATGCTAGATTTTGTCATATGCATTTCTGTGTCAATGGAGATGACCAAGTATTTTTTCTCTTTGTTTTGACAATGTGATGTATTGTGTAAATTTATTTTTTTATGTAGAACCACACTTGCATACAGTATAAATTCTCTGTCATCGTGGTGTATAATTATTTTAATATGCTATTGGATATCAATTTTCAAATATTTTATTGCAAATTTTTTCACCCATATTCATATGAGAAATTGGCCTATAATTTTTTATAGTATATTTCTCTTGCTTTGGTAATAGGATTATGTTAGTCTCATAGAATGAGTTATGAAGCATCTTCTCTTCTATTTTTGGAAGAGTTTGAGCAGGATAGGTACTAATTATTTTGGGAATGTTTGGTAGGATTCAACTGTGAATTCCACTGGTCTTGGGCTTTTATTTATTTTGAAGTTTTTGATGACTTAAGTCAATTCCTTTACTTGTAATTGGTCTGTTGATATCTATTTCTTCAAATCAGTGTAGGTTGAGTGTTTCTAGAAATTTGTCCATTTCATTCAGGATGTCTAATTTATTGGCATATTGTTAGTCAAAGTATCCTCTTATGATCCTTTTTATTTCTGTGGGGTCAGCAATGCCCTGCCCCCATTTCTGATTTTATTTGTCCTCTCTATTTTTTTCTTTGTCCATCTAGCTAATGGTTTGTCAACTTTCTCAATTTTTCCAAAAACCAACTTTTGGTTTTGTTAATGCTATTTTTTTTTAATCCTCAATTTCATTTATTTCTGCTCTATTCTTTGGTATTTCTTTCTTTTTGCTGTATTTGGGTTTAGATTGCTGATTTTTTTGTTTGTTTGTTTTCTAGTTCCTCCAAGTGTGTAATTAGGTCTTTCATTTGAGTGGTTGCCTCTTATTTAATGTAAGCATTTGGGGATATAAATTTCCCTCTCAGCACTGCCTTCACTGTATCCCATAAGTTTTGATATGTTGTGGTCTCATTTTCATTCACTTGAAGATATTTACTGATTTCTTCTTTTAACCACTTATTATTTAAAAGTGTGTTATTTAACTTGCATATATTGTTGATTTCCCAGTTCTTTCTGTTATTGATTTCCAGCTTCATTCCATTGTAGTCAGACAATATTCTTTGTTTAATTTCAATCTCTTGAAATTTTTTGAGACTTTTTTCTGACCCCATGATTCTAGAGAATAGATGATCCTGGTAAATGATCCATGTGCACTTGAGAAGAATGTATATTCAGCTTCTGCTTTGGGGTACAATATTCTGTATATGTCTGTTAGGTCTAGTTCATTTATGATATCATTCAAGTTTTCTTTTCCTTATTGGTCTTCCGCCTACATGTTCTATCTATTAATGAGAATGGTTTAGTGAAGTCTCCAATTATTATTGTCTCTTCTTTCCTTCAGTTTTGCCAGTGTTTGCCTCATGCATTTTAGGGGGCATTATGGTTAGATACATAAATATTTATGATTGTCATTTGGTGGACTGACTCTTTTATTAATATATACTATTCTTCTTTGACTTTTGTAAAAGTATTTGACTTAGAGTCTATTTTTTTTCCCAATTTGGTATAGCTACCCTAGCCTTTTAATGGTTTTTATTTGAATGGAATATCTTTTTCTATCCTTTTGCTTTCAAACTATTTTTCTCTTTGAGTCTAATGTGAGTCTGTTATAAACAACATACAGTTGGGTTGTGCTTATTTATCCATTCTGCCAATTTGTGTCTTTTGATTGGGGAATTTAACCATTAACACTCAGCATTATTACTATAAAGCTAATATTTACTTCCGGCATTTCATCCTTTTTTTTTTTTTTTGTATGTCATATCTTTTTCTCTCTTCCTTTGCTGCAAACTCCTTTTCTGTATAGTTGAACTTTCATGAAGTATTGTCTTATCACTTCTGATTTATATCAAAAGTTTCTGTATATTTTTAAAACACCTTATGTGTTGTACCCTGGGGGTTGGATTACACAGCCTATTTCTATAAATCACTAATTTGAAAAGATACCAACTTCAATGTCACACATGTTCTCTTCTCCCAAGTCCCTCTCTTTTCCCACTTTATGTTGTTCATCCCACATTAGTTCTTTTAGATTTGGGGTGTACATTCTTAGGAAATTATTACTTTTCATGTTCAATTGTATTCTGACTGCCATAGGAATTGAAGAGTGGAGTTATATATTGAGGATACAATACTATTGCATTTTGCAATTACCTTTTTAGTTACCTTTACTGAAGAACTTCACTTCTTCACACCACTCCAAGCCATTTTTTCCAGTCTTTCCCCTTCAACCTGAAAAACTCACATCTCCATGGGAACAATCAAAAAGCTCCTACCCAGCAATACTGAGTGAGGATTAAAGAACTCGTCTTTTCTGGTGTACATAACAGATTCAAACCAGCACACTCACATACTGATAATTTCTATTATGCTTCTTTTTTACTTTTAATTCTTCTTTATGATCACATATTATCTTTTAATATCCCTTAATTCTATATCCATCATTACTTTATTTCTAACCATAGTTCCCATTATCTCTTTGAATTGATTTAGATTTATTTGAACTTCTTTGATTAGTTGTTCCAAATTCTACATTTTCTTTGAAGTCTTAATCTGTATCCTTATATTCCTGTTTCTTAGTATGGCTTGTTATTATTATTATTATTTTTTATGATGTATAGGGGTCTGGTTATTTTTAAGGGTTAACTTTGAAGCTCAGTTTCTTCCTCTTGCCTATGGTTTTACTTTTTATTGGCTTTGCATTGACTTTTATTTATTTATTTATTTATTTATTTATTGCATGTACAGGCACTGGGAATAGAACCCGGGTCTCCAGCACAGCAGGCGAGAACTCTGCCACTGAGTCACCATTGCCTGCCCAGCATTGACTTTTATTAACACTTGGTCCAAATTATTTTAGGCCTTTAGAGTAGACCACATTTAATTTTTTTGTTTTTCTTACCTCTTCTACACATGATTCTTGCCCTGAATATGTGATAAAATTTTATGATTGCCATTTATGCATATATAAAGCTTCCTTTCCTCTGTTCCTTCTCTGAAAATCTTGATCTCTTGCTGTTTGTTTTTATATAGTATTTTTCCCCCTGTGATTTTCTGTGATTTTTGTTTGTTTTTGTTATTATTTTTTTCTTTTTTAAAATTCTTTTCCTCATTCAGTGTGCCCTTTTCATCACAGTTTTCAGTTCTGGGACCTTTCCTGTTTTACAGCAGTTCGGTTTTCCTCTTTTTTTTTTTTTTTCTGTGAACATTCTGTGACTATGTTTTCTCCCCCATTAGGGTATTCTGCCACAGGAAGTCAGATGGGATCAGCCCAGAATAGTTTGTTTTTCTTTACGTGGTTCCCAAACAGAGACAGGATTGCATGTATGCAACTCTTGCCAACAGTTCTTGTTTTTTCTCTGAGGACACTTGTACATGGAACACTCCTCAATCGCTTTTGTTCCACCCTGTATCTCTGCAGACCTGGGCCCCTTGTTCTGGATATGTGCAGAGTTCTAATTTGCTGCTGTGATTGGCTTGATGGTCTGCATTCGTGGCAAAATGTACCTGGGTCATGCTGCCTCTAGCTGCATGGGACCAAGTGAGGGAGAGGGGTCCAGACTGGCAGGTCTGGAACCAAATTTCCTGCCTGATTTAGATGATTGTTTTTCTTTTTCAGCATTTATGGAATCTTTCTTCAGTCTTTACCATACTCCAGGGTTACAAGAAAGTGGGATTTGTCTTTTTATTAGTTGATTCTGAAGGGAGACTGTTCCAGGGAATATTTCCTGTAATTAGATTGATGATGTCACTCTTCCATCTATTCCTTCTTTTATTAATTCATTTACCATATATCTTTGAGTGCCAAGTAATGTGCTGACAGAAACTTTCACAGTCTATATGTCCATCTTGCATTACCTTGTATGCATGCCATTCTTTTTTACATTCATCAGGTAAGATGAGAAGATATGTTTTTTTCTTCCCTGGACAATTCAACCTGTGTCCCAAATCCATACTTTCATCCTTGTTGCTTAACATGTATAAATAGTAGATAATGTTAAATTATAAACTAAATACATAATTTACAGTAGGTAATACAAAATCTATTGAGTCCTAATAAATCAGTCCTAAATAAATCCTGTTTATATTCATACTGTCAGCACCCAGCTTGCTGTGCCAAATTGTCAGTCATAAAGAGATACCTATTACCACTTTCAGGAGAGAGAGCTCACATCATAGAAAGTTCCACAACCATACTAGCACCTGCAACCAGAAACACCATATTAACTTCTCAACCTTTGCCATGGTTTGCAGGTATTTGGATTGCCTGCAAAGTTCAACTCACCCAAACAGTAATGGAAAGATTTTTATTCACATAGAGAGGGACAGAGCAAGGTCAGCTTCCCTAGTAGACATCATTTCCTCATGACCAGTGGGTTTCAATCTGTAGGAGAAAAGGGGAAAAGATCTGATCCAATAGCTCCATTTTGTGCCAGGAAGATATCACTTCCTCCATACTGGGAGTAGTTATAGCAGTGGGTGCAGGCCAGGTGCAATAAAGCATACACTTCTTCTGGGAATTATACATGTTCAGCCTAAAAGGAGGAATGTGCTTTCAGACCGCTATGACATTCCTCATGAAAGGAGTGTCCCACATTCTCATCCCACCCTAGGACCCAGGTCAACACACGGGGTCTTGAGTAGAGGGTTTAGCTCTAAGTCCCAGGGAAAGGCAGCAGGTCACATTTGGCTTTCACACTTAGTTTCAGTGGACATTCCCTAGATCAACAACAGTCTCTGGAAGGAGATCATTTCCATATGTAAATCATGACTGATGCCTGTCCCCTGCATTTCTAAGTTTTCCTTCCCAGCATTCTCATCAAAGTCTTTTATAGGCTCAGTAAGCATGAATAAGAAAAACAGACGTCCATATTCACCTTGTTCAATTAAGCAATTACATTGTTCCCCTGAAGCCCACAGGATATACCAATCAGAGGCCAGCTGAAAAATGACCACTTCTGGTTATAGTTCATCTGTTGTCTGATGTTCACAAAAGGTTTATGCCTATCCTGATAGTTGTGCACAAACTCTACTATGACAGCTAAGGAAATCAGACTGTGTGAAATAGACATTGCCCACACCTCACCTACCCCCACATCCTTTTCTGGGGAAGTGGCCATTGTCTGCTTCTGCTACCCCAATCTCCTTTTCTATTATGTGCCATTCACACAATTGTGAGAGATGCTAAGACTAATGAGGAGTTCAGTCTAGTACATAAATCTGGAAAAACCTGGAACAAGCAGCCACAGATGTTTATCAGAACAGGAATTTTCAGTGGCAGGGTTCTCTCCCCATGAGGTGGTATAAAACAGACTCAGTATAGTTTGCTCTCTTTCCTCTGACATGAGGTGGGGTATGGGGAGCTGCTATCTACTGACCCCCACCCCGCAGTTTTGGCCACCCCAGGTACTGGTCATGATGAGGCTTCTTCACCTGCTCTGTTGGATTCTTTGTGCTGTGCAAGTAATACAGGGGTCATTGCTGAAAGTTTATGTCATGCCCTGAATCTGTGTTCCCATTGTATATTGTTGTTGTAGCAACTCACTTCACAGAGTTGCTCAAATTGCTTTTGACCCCGAGGTGAAGGAACATGGATGTGACCCAATTAAACCTTACCCAAGCACTATTTTGTTTCTTACATGTTATAGAAGAATCAAAAATCTATTTTTAAAAATTTTTTTTTGGCCCAGATAGCATTAGGATGTTTTGCTGCTCTTCTATTTATTCTTATCAGTTTGGGGCAATTATCATATTCCCTAATTGTACGCCTTGGGGAAAGTTAATTCACTACTCTAAGACTTAAGTTCTCTTGTCTTTAGAACAGGAATAGAGATAATAGTTTTTTTATAGAACAACCATGAAGATAAAATGAATAATGAGTCCAAAGTATTTGACAAGTCTCTGGTTTTAGTATAAGGTAAGTGCCTAAAATATAGACTGTGATAATTATTGATCATTGTCATTATTGTGCAAAAAGATTAATGAATAAGTCACTTCCAATAGCATTTTCCTTTATAATTATGAATAAAGACAAGAGAATGAAACTCAAGATCTATTTATACTTTTGTTCATGCTACGAGGCAAATGCCAAATTATTGGATATTCATTATGTTTCCAGGAACAGCTAGCTGTACTTTCCTAACAGGGTACCCTACTTTGCAAGGATAGAAACTCCAATTCCCTTTGTGCTGAGGCTAGCAAAACAGCATAATGCAAGAAAGTACTATTTTTTTTTTTAAGTTTCCCATTGAGATGTTAATAAATGTTTGAATTGCCCAACTAGAAGGATTTTCTTTGAGGAGAAAGTGTTGGGGTCATTTACAAAGTCACTTGATATTATGCTAGAGAGAAAATAGCTTTTCTATCAGATTGGCTATCAATAGATGAATAGCCTTTTCCTCTTTCCTTGCCTTGTCCCCCAACCCCAACACTCATGCCCTTTACAATGTTTGACAAAAGCATTGCTCAACTGCATCTTGTCTGATGGTGAAGGTACATAAAATGCCCATTTTGTTTAAATGAATGGCAGTAACCTTTTTACTACACTAACTACTACTGCACCGCATGGCCTCTGCTTGTATCTCTTTTCTTTCACCTCATGGTGTCTTACAGGTGGTATAAATCACAGTCCCCTTTAATCTTTTAATCATTTAGCGTTAGATCCCTGTGCTGTATTCAAGTAGGTTCTTTACTTGTTTGAGACACCTAATATTTCTAAAGTCATACACTTACTAACATTGATAAAGTACACGTTATTAAGAACAGGAAATAAAAATGGCAGTTAGCATAATCTCACATCATGCAATGGTATCCAGTGTTTAGAAACAATCACAACAGTGATTTAGTCTTTGACCTTAAGAAAATTCATTTATAAAATATTTGTTAATTCTCATGAAATACAGTCTTATGTTAAGTGCTAGAACTAGGTAGTGAGAAAGAAAGATATAATCCTGCTTCACTGACCTGTCATTTTACATTTTCATTTCTCCTGGCATATAAATTTATTCTTATTTATATATGTGTTTCACTACATATATAACATTTTGTACATTTTACACATAGTTACTTTTTTAATGAGTAGAAGAATTAATCTACAAATCACATCAGTTTCCCTTCCTTGAAGATTTATACCACTATTCCATTGCTAAATTACATATATATATATAATCTGTTCAAAGTGGCCAAGGCTAATATTTAATATAACAGCAGATAATATGTAAGTAATTTATGAGAAGTTTGCAAGAATTAACCAACTCAGCACCAAAGACTAATTAGGAAATGGTAAAATAGATGAAATAATGAATCACCAGTTTAAAATCTGCCCAGAAGCACACCTTAAGACAAGAATTACAGTGCACATAATTTATTTGGGAAGGAATCCTAGGAAATGCCTGTAGGAAGATGTGGAATTGAGATGAGAGCGAGAAGACAACAAAAAGTGTTTACTATCAGGCAAGCTGCTGCTGTGAGTTACTGCATCTTGTTGGGGAACTGTGGCATCCAGTTTAGAACGTTTGACTCAGAGTTATCTCACCTGAGAGGGGGGAATAAGGATACAAATACTTCCATCTGTCATTGACTGGGGACTGCTTTGTGGTGATGCAAACACTCTTGTACTTTCAACTTATTGTAGATAAAGAGCACTCCAAAATACAGAGAAACTCCCCAGAGAAAGAATTGCAAGTGCTGACAAGTAGAAGTCCAGCTCTGCATTAATTGAAGTGTTGAGATTGCAGGGATATAGGTAGGACTAAAATGTCTGGTACTATGTCATAATTTAATAAACAGTGAAATATATCAAGCTGTGGGAGAAAAAGAAAGGAAGCAACTCATAAGAGTGACACATATAATTGGACTAATATGGCCAAAATATTGAGAAGTTATCATTATTCCTATCCTCTATTAATCCTTATTGGCCTGAAATGCTATTAGGTGCACATTCTCTGAACTCCCATAGCATGTGATACTTCTCTAATCAGCATTTATCACTCTATTTTTTAATTTAGTTTAATTATTTTACTTTATCTGACTTTCTGCATTCTTTCATGGAAAATAAGCTCTTTGAGTACGGGAACAATGTGTATATTTCTTTCTGTCATTTTCTGCTAATTGACAGAGTGCCTGACACCAGGTGGGTTCTTTGTAAATATCTGGCAAATAATTGGGTGAATTCAGGCTAAATATATTTTTCAGTGACATTCTAAAAGGAAAAGGAGGAGTATGTGTTTTTTAAATTAAGCATGTCAATATATACACTAGGGTGATAATTAAAATGGCTTTAAATAATATTCATATATCTCAATGGGTATAGTATTTGTTGCTCATTTCTTTTTTCATATGCAGCATATACTCACATAGTGTAAACAATTTAAGGGGTTTATAACTTAAGTTATTTTCAGTTTAATCAATACATTGAGATTTTTAGAAAGTTACAAATAGTTTATTGGGGTGAGTTTAGAATTTGATTGCTGTTATAATTGTACCTGCTGTTGATCTAAATTTCCTTTCAAACTCAGATTAAAAAAGGTTCTGGACTGGCAAGAATACTAACTTTGATATTCAGATGTTGTTACTTTGAAGAAAAAGATCAATAATCAAACAAACCAAAGGAAATCAGCAGAGCACTTAATTAGCACTTGGACAGACATTGCTAAATGTATGTTTAATGGCTCATATGATTTGTAACATTGATTCTGTTCTAAAAGTTTTGAAAGTGCTTTGATTTGATAAAATATCGAAATAAATGCTTCAGGCTTAGGAAGAGAAATTTTCTCTCTAGGTGATCCTGTATACTTTGTTCTTTTGAATTCTTTGAAAAATATGTATTATGTTAGATTTTATGCTTTGGGAATCAGTGAGTAAATTTTCTTAGTGGAAAAAACAGTAGAAATATGGAAGTGAGAGTGAAAATATGGATTTGAATTACATAGAATTATATTAATATTGTCTATTTCTCTTGTAAAGCTTTACAGTTTTCTCTTCTTTGAGAAAGTGGAGGCTCTCAGAGGTTGCTTACCTATACTTGGTAAGTAAATTGTTCAGTATTGAAAACATTAGAAACCAAGTTTTTCATCATGTACACTATTTGCTAAATGCTGACATCCTAGACAAAAATTTAGTTGTGCAATAGACCTGAAGATTTTATGTGTTTCTTCAAATGGAGAATTTTGGTGAAAGATATTCAATATCACAAGATGATATAATTAATGGCAGTGTGGAGATCCAAAACATGTTATCATTCTCTTGCCCTCTTATCTTGAGACTTAAACAATGAATTTTATGAATTTTTATGAGCCCAAATTTATAGTAGGATTTGTCAAAAAGCCAAGCCTAGGAGATTCAGTAAAGAATTTAGAATTTAAAGTTGAACCTGTTTATTTAACATTTTCACTTGAATGTCTCATTGGTAATTGAACATATTCAAATATGAGCTCATGAGCTGACTTCAAGTCTGATTTTATTTCCATGATTAGTATCCTAAAGAAAGTATCACCATGTACACACTTGTGCCAAAACTAAACTTATGAGATAACTTGACATCTTCTTCTCTTCATCACATAGCAAATCTAATACTTATTCCTATGATTTTATCTCCTACGTTCCTGCTGAACCTGACCAATTGTCTTCATCCCAATGACCATTCAACAAAACAAGGCATAAGTTAGAGAATTATGCCTCAGGAAGAGCAGTATATGAAAGAAAAACTCTGGGTATTTTGTGGATTTTGTTATCTTCCCCCATCATTTGTAAAATAACTGTTCTAGTTTGCTAGCTGCCAGAATGCAATATACCAGAAATGGAATTGCTTTTAAAAAGGGGAATTTAATGAATTGCTAGTTTACAGTTCTAAGGCTGAGGAAATGTCCCAATTGAAACAAGTCTATAGAAATGTCCAATCAAAGACATCCAGGGAAAGATACCTTGGTTCAAGAAGGCCAATGAAGTTCAGGGTCTCTCTCTCTCAAGTGAGAAGGCACATGGCAAACACAGTCAGAGTTTCTCTCTCATCTGGAAAGGCACATGGTGAACATGGCATCATCTGCTAGAGTCTTCTCCTGGCTTCCTGTTTCATGAAGCTCCCTGGGAGACATTTTCTTTCTTCATCTCCAAAGGTCACTGGCTGGTGGACTCTGCTTCTCATGGCTATGTCATTCTGCTCTGCTCTTTATGAATCTCCCATTCTCCAAAATGTTTCCTCTTTTATATGACTCCAATAAACCAATCAAGACCCACCCAAATGGGTGAAGACATGTCGTCACCTAATCCAGTTTAACAATCACTCTTGACTAAATCACATCATCCAGGGAGATGATCTGATTACAGTTCCAAACATACAGTATTGAATAGGGATTATTCTACCTTTATGAAATGGGATTTTGATTAAAACATGGTTTTTCTAGGGGGCATACTTCCTTTCAAACCAGCACAATCACCAAATCAAATCTTAAAATTTTAACATTATAGCTTTATATAAATTTACATTTACATAAAAATAAAGATTTGTTGAAACTCCTTACATTTTTTAGTGAAAACATTTTACTTCAATTACAGTCCAGAAATTAGAAATTGTACCATTTATGGAATCTATTTAACAGTTTAAATTAAACTTGTCTGTTATGTGATCATTGACTTAAATCTATCTGTGGCTGCAGCTATCTGCAGCTAATGAGTGACAAGTTAAGCTCCCATTTGGGTCCCTCACTGGACGTTTGATTGTTCAGATTTGTAGTTGCCATAGTTCATTGATTATGAGGGATCAAACTCATTGCTAAGTCATGAATATCAAAGCAGAGGGATTAATCAAACTCTGCAAAGTCACAAAGAGTGTCAGAAGACTAATAACTTTTCTGTACTATTAGGGATACTTTAAACAAATTTAATTGATAAGTTTGGGAAAAACAGAGAGTGTAATGTTAAACACATTCAGGATGGTTTTACTAAAGTCTCAGTAAGAATCAATACCTTTGTGTTAAAGCTGAAATTTTTAGTTTTTACATATCAAAGTTTCCTGACTCAAAGACTATCCTGACCTAACATATAGATCAGTTATTTTAATAGCCAATCAATAAACACAGATAATTACAGCAGAGTCAAGTAATTAATTCAATACATGAATGTGGCAAAAGGGAAATTAGAACCTATACTTAACTATAAAAAAAAAATACAAAAAGGGCAGTTTAATGTTATCATGTTACCTTTAAAATGCTTTATCTTTAACTTTTGATAAAAATGTTAAATAATTTAATGAGTAAGTTTAGGTCCAAGACAGGAAAATTATTATTCATATTCAGAAATTTTTGTTTGCAGCATATATTTGAGCATATACTTTTTATTTCTGTATATGTATGAAGCATTTATGATGTTATTTTTAACAGAAACTTTCTTTATAAATAAATATGCATTATTACATGTATCACATACACACAGGTGTTTAGAATAATTGCATGTGCATACAGCAGATTTTGTTTGTTTTAAAATTCATGGATACAATGAAGTCATGATTGTACTGACAACTATCAATAAAATTTCTCAGCATATTTTCCCGCAGCAGTTATTTTTTCTCCTCCTTTTCTTGGATGGATTTATAATTTGTTCTTTTACATTAGAAATTGTGCTGGTTTGAAGCTATTATGTACCCCCAAGAAAAGCCATGTTTTAATCCTGATCTAATTTTGTGAGGACAGCTGTTTCTTTTAATCCTTATTCAATGTCAGAGGTAGAAACTTTTGATTAGATAATCTCTGTGGAGATGTGACACATCCAATCATGGGTGTGACTTTTTGATTAGATGGAGATATGACTCCACCTATTCCAGGTAGGTCTTGATTAGTTTACTGAAATCTTCTGAAAGAGGAAACATTTTGGAGAGAGTCAGAACTGACAGAGAGAGCAGATGTAGATGCTTGAAAAACAGCTGCTTCAGAGAACAGAGACACAGATATTTGGAGATCCCTGGAACCCAGCAGACATCATCATGAGATGATAAGCAAGCCAGAACATGGGGAGACTCAAGGGAAGCCAAGAGATCAAAGCCAGTCCCAGAGAAGCAAAGTGAGGAAGCCCTACAGATACAGAGGCTGAAAACAATGAAGCCCAGGAGCAAGGGACCAGCAAATGTCAGCCCATGACTTTCCAGTTGATAGAGGTGTTCCTAGAATTAAGGTATCTTTCCTTGCATGCCTAAGTTTGGGCCTTTTTATAGGCTTGGACCTGTAAACTTGCAACTTAATAAATTCCCTTTTTAAAAGCCACTCCATTTCTTGCATATTGCATTCTGGCAGTTTAACAAAGTAATGCAGAAACTAAAACTCTTTTCTTTAGGTTTTATAATTCATGTATTCTTCTCTAAATTTATTACAGATTCTTGTCTCAAATACCAGCTTTTGTTGTCTGATAAGAAGTCAAATATGGAGAATAATTTCAACTGATCTGTTACAGTCTCATATACTTGCATTTTCTCCCATATGCCAAATACCTTAGATTCATGGTAAGAAATCATAATGGGAAATGGTAAAGAAATGTGAACTGGCATATCTTGAGCTCATCTGGATTTGAAGAAACTAAAAAATACATGTTAAAGTATTTTTTGTTCCTACTTTGGATTTGTGCTTGTTATTATATTCCATGTTCATATAACTTTTACATAACATATACTGACTTAGACCCATAGGCAGCTCTTTCTGATAAAAATACATGCACTTAGTCCTCAGAAGTGTATGATGAAGTTTCAGGTAAGGCTACTGTAATTTAAGCATTTAAAGAAATTGTTAAATCATATAAGAAGGGAGAAGAGTAGAAGAAATCAAAGCGCACTTAGTCAGTTTTGAGATTATAAGTATTTATGAATTAAAACCATGAGCAGAAACAGGAATACATCAGAATGATAACTGTGGAAAGTTTCTAAATTCTTAACCCATTTATTCACTACATTCGTACTGAAGGCTTACTATTTGTCAGACACTGTGCTAGGCTTGAGTGCTACAGTAGTGAACAACTTTTCTCTTACTGGCAAGCTTTATAGTGCATTTTATGTAGAAGACTATATAGATGAGTACAGTACAGTTTTTAAAAGGCTGTAGGCTTTCCTTACTACAGTAATAATGAAGAGTCACTGAACCACAAAATGAATGGTTATGTGATGCAAATTGAGGCAGTCATATTTCTTCCCTGAGATAGTTCTATTTTTCACATTTTTATTATTTTTTTTGAAGGGGGATGTTGGGGTGAAATCATGTTCTCCTTCACTTTTTCTTGTTGGTGGCCATGCCTCCCACTTGAACTAATGAGTAAGGCACCAGAGGAAACTCCTGAAGTTTGCTAGAGCTGCTCTGATACTTTTACCTCTTCTTTTGATTTAGAAAACTTTAAGTAAGTCTTTTTCCCCTGAAAAAAAACTGATTTTGATGTTTTGGGTCAATAACTGCTAAGAATCCTGACTAATGAATTCATTTAGTTACTCACAGCATGTCAGTTATTATACGATCATGTGATGTGGTTACTAGGAAAGGGCAGTGGATTCATTACCTGATACAATGAATGACTAATTCCTGAGGCATTAGGGTTTCAAAGAGAGAAATAGTTTATTACTAGCCAGAAGCAGAAGAGATGATGGCCTATTGGTCCAAAAATCTGTCTCCTGAACTGTAGTACTTCTGATAGTATTAAAAGATGTGCAGGTTTTAGGATACTGAGCACAGTGAATTGAGATGATGTAATTACCTGCGTAATCATGTAATGTATGTAAGAAAATGGCAGTGTTAATATGATGATAGGGCAGATTTTAGTATCATAAAGAGGTATAGGTGACTTAACGGTTAAAGTCTAAGCTACTGTGCATGTCAGATGGGACCATTTTGGTTAGGTCATGATTTGGTTATCAAGATACTTTTGGACTTGGAGTAAGTTAGTCCTAGGCTGATCCAAGACCCTTTAATAATTAAACATTAGGGGCTGTCTTTAATGATCACAAGGCTCCAAAGTGAAACAAACAAACAAAAAAACAGATAAAATGGGTGAAAGTGAGGATCTGTCACTAGGTTTTACTACCACAAGAACACAAGATAAAGGCTATATAATCATTATCAGATATCAAGGCAGTTGGATTACAGTTCAAGGATTTCATGTATCTCACTATGTCTACTCCAATATATCAGAAAGTGAAAAAAAAAGTCTATATAATGATTCAGCAGCCATAATCATCCCTGAGATCCTAATTTCATGTTTACAACTCCTCCTTCTCATTTAATAATATGTTCAATCTTATGGGATATTTGGATAATGACTCTTCTAACCACTTCATGCTGAAAAAAGGGTGTTACCATAATGTGGTAGAGGAATGAAACTGGTTGTTGTTCTTAGAGAGACCAGTACTTCTGGGTTTCAGAGCTTATCTGGCATTGGAATATTCCAGGGGCTTACAGTCTCTAAAAATCAAACTTAATAAAAAACCTTTAAAGAGTCCAGGGTATCATTTAGAGTTTCCAGGAACACTGTTGGTTGGGGTTTGCCATACTATGGCAGTTTGCAGAATCTGGCTGAAACTTGCATAGAGTAACTTCTAGAATGATGTCTTGATTCAGTTTGAAAGTTCTTAGCTGTGAAACTCTATTTATTTATTTTCCCCCTTTTGGTCAACCAATCCCATAATGCCAGGGTCAGACTCATCCTTGAGCTTCGTGTCCCATATTGTCAGGGCGACATTTATTCCTGAGAGTCAGGTCCCACATTGAGAGCTAGACTTAAACCACAGGAAGTCATGTCCCACATAGGGGATTGTACCAGTTTGGAAATATTATGTACCCCAGAAAAGCCATGTTTTAATTCTGATCCAATCTTGTGGGAGCAGTCATTTCTTTGAACCCCGATTCACTTTTGTAGGGTGGAAACTTTTGATTAAACTATCTCCATGGAGATTTGACATACCCAATTGTGGGTGTGGCCTTTTGTTTAGATGGAGATGTGATACCACCCCTTCAAGGTTGGTCTTGATTAGTTGACTAGAGTCCCTTAAAAGGGGAAACATTTCAGAGAAACTTCAGATGCAAACATTTGGAGAATAGTCACTTCAGAGCTGACAGAGACACAGATGTTTGGGGATGCTTGGAGTGCTGACAGAGAGGCCAGATTCCTAGATATGGCAGAGCCCAGCATATGTCACCAACTTCCTTCCCATGAAATACTAAGCGAGCCAGAACCCAGAGCTGTGTCCTAGAGAAGTGAGTGAAGGCCCACAGATACATAGAGAGGAAACCACTGGCATCAGGAACTGGAAGCAATGGAACTAGAAATATGTACCAGCTGATCCAGCCATGTACTTTCCCAGCTGATAGGTTTCACATGGCATAACCTTTCATGGTGAAGGTAATCCCTTGTTCATGCCTTAATTTGGATATTTTAATGGTCTTAGAACTGCAAACCTGCAATTTATTATATTCCCTTTTTAAAAGCCATTCCATTTCTTTTCTGGTATATTTCTTTCTGGCAGCATTAGCAGACAAATACTGTGAGAAATTTTGGTGCTGAGAGTGAGGTGCAGCTGTGGTTTGCAAATACCGAAAATGTTGGAACATCTTTTTAAATGGATAAGGGGAATATTCTGGAAGAGTTGTGAGGATCTTGATAGAGAAGGCCCAGAATGCTTTGAAGAGATTGTTGGTAGACATTTGTACTTTAAAGATACTTTATAAAGCTTTATTCAGAAAATGATTAATGTGCCATTACAAAGTGGAAAGAAAGCATTCTTTTGATGGAAGGCAGAATTTGAGAGTGATGAACCATGATATTTGGCAGGAGAAATTTTCAAGCTAAATGTAGAAATGCAGTCTGGTTGCTCCTTGTTGCTTATAATAAAATATGAGAGGAAAACAATAAGTTGAGAACTGAACTACTGGGTACAAAGAAAGCAGAAATTGATGGTTTGGAAATTGCTGTGTTTTCAGAAAGGAAGAAGCCAATGAATAAGACCCCACATAAGGTGTTAAAAAAACATGGAAACAGCCATTTCAGTAAAAGCCAGGCTTGGAAATGGAGTTATCCAGAAAGGATTTGTGGAAAGTCCTATTGTCTGGTGGTTATGATCCTTGCATACTACATAGAATACTGACAAGAGTGTTGTGGCACATATATAAAGGGAGCCACTGCCAGTCAGGACTGAAAGGGACAGAAATGGGAGAAAATGAAAGAAAAATGACTTCAGAGGCAGAACCATGGAAGCTGAGGCCCTGAAGACAAAAATCTTGGTCAGGAGAGTGGACTCACCCATGCACTTAGAACAGATGAGTTTGACCTGAAGGCAAAGGGCAGACCTTCCACCTTGATGCTCAGGAAGAGTTTTGCTACCCCAAGCCTTAGAGAGGGTACAGTGCATAAACTGGGAATTGGAGAACCCCAAATGCCACTCCATTTTTCTGGAGGGGTTGAGTGTGTACCCTAGAAATGAGTGTGGTCCCAGGTGCTGCCCTGATGCTTGGAGAGGGTGGAGCCAAGAGAATGGTGTTGCCCCCAATGCACCCCAGTGCTCCAACTCACCCCAGCATTTAGAGAGAGAGTAAGGCTGCTGTGTAGGCCCTTCAAAAAGGTAGGACTGCTGCTTCCGAAAACCCCCACGATAAATGACTCTCAGAGTTCATAATCCAATGGAGTGTGCCTTGCAGATTTTCAGAATTGTTTGGGTTCAATGACCCCTGTTTACCTTTTAATTTCTCCTTATGGCAGTGTAAACATGTATCCTATGATTGTCCCTCCTTTGTATATCAGAAGCAGATTACTTGCAGAGGAGAAGTTTTGCCTTAGAACAGACAATGCCTGAATTTGATGAGATTTTGTACGTTTTTTTTTGTTGTTGTTTTGTTTTACTTTCTATGGTACTTGTATTGTTACTGAAATACTTTAAGGCTTTTGTGATATTGTGATGGAGTGAATGTATATTGTATATGGAAAGCACATGTCTTTTGGGGGTCAAGAGGTTGGAATGTGCCACTTTAAAAAAAGAAAAGCTATGTTTTAATCCTGACCCAATTTTGTAAGGGTAGTTGTTTCTTTGAATTCTGATTCAGTATTGCAGGGTGGAAACTGGATTAGATTATGTCCACAGAGATACAGCATGCCCAATTGTGGGTGTGGCCTTCTGTTTAGATAACATGTGATTCTGCCCATTCAAGGTGGGTCTCGATTAGTGCATTAGAATCCTTTAAAATGGGAAACATTTTGGAGAAACCTCAGAGCAGATCCATATACTTGGAGGATAGTTGCTTCAGAGCTGACAGAAACACAGACGTTTGGAGATGCTTGGAGTGCCAACAGAGAAAGCGGGTGTCTCGACGTGAACAGAACCTAGCAGAAATCACCATGTGCCTTTCCATGAGATGCTAAGCAAGCCAGAACTCAGAGTTGTGCCTCTGAGGAGCTAAATGAAGGCCCACAGATGCTTAGAGAGGAAATCACTACCATCAGAAATTGGAAGTGGGAACCATGAACAAGGTTCAGTAGATGTCAGGCACCTGCACCCCAGCTTATAGAGGTGTTCTGGACAGCATCAGCATTTCTTGAGTGATGTTAATCTCCGGTTGGGGCCTTAATTTAGACATTTTCAAGGACTTAGGACAGTGAATTTGCAACTTATTAGATTCCTTTCTTAAAAGTCATTCCATTTCTGGTATATTGCTTTCTGTCAGCATTAGCAAACTAATATGGCAGTGTAGGGGAGGTCAGAGTTTGACTTGAACAAGAGGTTCTCTGGGAATGACTCTTAGCCATTAATTATAAGTAGGCTCAGCTTTGCCATTATAGAAATAGGTCTTATAAGGGCAGGCATCAAGATTGAGGGATTGGTTTCTTAAATTGGGAAAACTCATTACTTAAGAGAATATAAAGAATTCCTCAGGTGTTTAAGTTTTATAGTCACACTTTTTTTTCAGGCCCTCAAGGGACTTTGCAAATACTTTTTCATTTTTGGCCCCAAATACTTTGAAATGCATATTAGAGTGTAACACTAATTTGTACAAAGTATCAATACTTTCTTTCTCATTGTAACTTCCATGTCAAATAAAGTTGAATTAGGTGGCTTAAATAAACTGACTAGACAGGTTAAATTAGATAATGTATTATAGAAAATTTAAATTTTGGACAAAATAAACATCCGTCCTTTTGGTCTCACACAAAAGTTAAAGTCTTAAAATACAGACAATATATTTTACAATATATTCTGATTTACCTCAGCCTTAACCAGATAAGTTTCATTCACACTTTAATTGAAGTCTGATTTCTTTGTCAACTTTTTAACAGAAATGCTGACTTTCAGAGCTGGACAACTCTAAGTCTGAGTTCTAGGTGTCACACAGGTACCTAAAATGCCAGGGAATTACCAGGTTATACATAAAGAGAAAGCATCTCAGATTTTGGAAATAACAGTTCAAGCTCAAGAGTAAATATGACTGCTAAAAGAGCTTGCAGTTTAAGCCCTAATTTACTTATAAGTATTTTAAAATGAAGCTACTTTCATATAAACATTTTTAAATCTAGCTACTTTCATAAATAAAAACATTTGACAAGTGTTTTGGTTGGGATCAACCACAAACCAAAGTAGAGGTTTGTCCTGTTTCACCTTTACACATTTCCTAGAGTTATGTTAATTGACAGGTAAAACATAATTTACTTTTGTCCTGCCTCTATTTTAAAATTTCTCCTTACTGCTCTGACCTATAACTTACTACATATACTTTTAGAGAAGCGTTCAATGAAAGCAGTGGAGCTGACAAATAAATTTGGCTGTTCCCATGATCTGTAGAATTTTTCTAAGAATAAGTAAAACCATGCCTAACAGCATCATGCTGGTGTCTAGCAGATGAGTATCAGGATAATTGCATGGATAGTGAGAATATTGTCAAGCTCTTAGGAATTTTATATACTCTCTAAATATACTAAATAACATTTAACCCATACAAATTTAGTTAACAAAAGGATAGAAAATTCCCTTTAACCACTGAAATACTTCCCAAAAACCTCCTATGAAATATGTTGGACTCTTTTGGCACTTTACTTTTACAGGGTGAAAGAACAAATCTTTTGTAACAGCTTTCCTTTGAAAGAAGATTTGTCTTCTTAAATAAAGGATAAGATCCACATAACATTAACAAGGATATTATTCTTACATAAAACCTTTGCCTTCTAAACAGAGTACATGGATATCTAAGAAAAACTTTTCATTAAGAACGGACTAACAATTCAAAGGATTTTAACAGAAAGCAAACTAAACTTTGGTTTTGTATGAATACACAGTTTGACAGAAAATCTCCCTTTTTATAAAAAATATTATAAACAGGCTTATCAAATTTCTGGTCAGCAACTGACTGTGAAAGACAGAATTCATGTTTATAAACCTTCTACAACTTTCAATATCAATTGAATTAGATACAAGCAAAATTCACTTTAATCAGAAAATATGGTTATCTTAATATGGAAAATAATGAAAATACTATCCAATCCATGTGCAGTTTTATTTATCCACACTGTATAAAATCAGAAATAAATTTGATAACAAATGCACAAAACTCTTTGAACATACATACTTCCTTCCAATAACAGTATTCATGGGCAAAGAAGAGACAGAAATAATAAATAATAATAGAAAGAGGAAGAAATTTATGACTGAGTTTGAAAAAAAACAGCCAGATGTTTATATACATTAAATTACAGCACATAAATGATTACTTTACAATATGCCTAAAATCTCTCAGTTGAATCAAGCACTATTTTCAAAGGTCAGAAGAGCCCAAGTTTGAAATATAATCAGCTTTTCAATAATTAAGGGATTTATATCCAGAAAAATTTCAAGATTTTTTTTAACATTCTGCTCAGGTGCTAAATAATGCCAGGAATATGTTAGTTCACAAAATTAAGTTATGGCTTCTAAAAAGTACAGTTCACAGCTTTATTTATTCAAATGCTACTTTCTTATTTTAAGGTCTTACAAATGTCATTTTTTTTTTTTTTTTTTTTTTACATGGGCAGGCACTGGGAATTGAACCCAGGTCCTCTGGCATGGCAGGCGAGCATTCTTGCCTGCTGAGTCACTGTGGCCCACCCCAAATGTCTTCTTTTCTATGAGATCTTCTTAGGTCATTTTAAATCTATCTGCCTTTTAAATTTTTTACAGCATCTTCATTCCTTTAGAAAGATAATTGTCAGCTACTTTAGATACTACTATTTCATACTATGCTCTTTACAAATATATTCTAACTAGAATATAAAATCTGAAGCTAAGCATTATATCTTGCCCATTTATGACAGTACTTCTTAACCTGATTATGTAACATAATTACAAAACATACTGTCTGATATTAATGAAGTCACTATAAGTCCAGATTCTTCCACATACTGGGGCAACAAATGGCAAAATAATTAAAAAGCCTTATTCTTTGACATCAAGGTAATCAAGCTCACACACACAAACAATTATTTACATTTCTTCTTAAACTTATTTCTTAAACAGGGTGTATTTGAAGCATCTGCATAGCTTTATTTTTATTATATTTTATATGTGTCTTCATTACCAGGTACACTACTCAGTTAATGCAACCTATTTAGGCTATTTTTAAGAGGAAATTTTGAGAATATGTTTATAATACTAGCTGTGACGGTTATGTTCTGGTGTCAACTTGGCCAAATAATGATGCCCAATTGTCTGGTCAGGCAAGCGCTAGTTTGACCATAGCTGCAAGGATATTTTGTGGCTGATTGATAAATTAGAAGACTGGTGCATTAAAATATCAGTCAGTTGATTGTATCTGTGGTTGATTACATCAACTAAGGTTTTCACCCACAAACAAGAGAATCTAATCAATTGAAGATTTTTAAGGAAGAAGAGAGACTTTTTCACTGCTTCTTTAGTCAGTGAGCTCCTCCTGTGGAGTTCATCCAGACCCTCCATTGGAGCTGCCAGCTTCACAGCCTGCCCTGCCAATTTTGAACTCTTCCATTCCCACAGTTATATGAAACACCTTTATAAATAAGTCTATAGGTATTTATAAATCTATAGATATTTCCTGTTGTTCTGTTCCTCTAGACAACCCTGCTAAAACACTAGCTTATTTTATCAGTAAGCTTGTATAAATTTAGGGAGAACATACTTAAACAGACTAAAATTACATTTGTTTGATTAAAAAGTCATCACAAAAACAGGAATGAGACTAGACTTTGTAATTGCACATTTTGCAGCTGTATTTGCTCTTTTAGTTCTACTATTAGAGCTTAAAAGTCTCTGTTTTCATAATATCCTAAAATTATGAACCACCTTAAAAGTACATTAACTGTCAAGCTCTGGAAAATACACTGCAGTTGTTTAATTTGTCCCAAGTCTAAATCCAGAAAAACTTTTCAATAGCTCTCAAGGACCTTTCATTTTACTTACTGATATTTGGTAATTAGATTTTATTGGTTACTCATATCTCAAGGCTATTCATATTTTAATAATGATCTGATTACTACAGTTACCACTGCAAAGGTATTATTGACAAAAAATAACTTTAACAAGCATGGCCTTTCCCACATTTCTACCATGCCTACCATTTTTAATTTCCAGGCCCTGTAGAAGCAATTTTAAACCACACCTCCCCCGTCTTTCTTTACCCAGTCCTTCCCTCACAGCTGGAACTGGTTCGGCCCTGAGGGCATGGATAGGTGAGATAAAAGAATGAGTCCTGGCCTATTGAACTTGGTTTTAATAGTGAGGATTGTGGGATTTAAGAGTTCCTACATCCTTCTTTTAATTATTTCCAATTATTAGATCTAGTTCACTTAAAACCATGACCTGGACAATTGGAAAAGATATTTGGCTTTTCCAGAGGCAGCCTTTATGCCGACTTTTTCGGCCTTAGGGAAATTCCTGGGGCAGTTTCTAATGTCCTGGTTTATTTACAGTAATTACAGAAGCTAAGACTTTGAACCTTGCTGCCCAGAGGGCTTTTATCTTTCTTCTGGGACTGCAGGAATACCAATATATATATATGTGTGTATGTGTGTGTGTCTATGTGTGTGTGTGTGTATGTGTACACGCTTACTCATTTTTAATCAATGCAAATAGAGCTCTTTAAGAATTTTTTTTTTTTTACTTTGCTATTACCATTCAGAGGAACGACACACACATTGAACAGGCAGGAAGACACCAGTAGAATATTAGTTACAAGAAACTGAAACACAGAAATACTTTTGAGAGGGACAAATAAAGGATTGAATATAAATTTTCTCATCCTATTTCTTTCCTATTGCAGAACAATTATAGAGCCATTCTCAGGCCATTTCTCTCCTGATTCTAAATCATATTGAGGTCAGTATGATTGGTGTTACCAAAATAAACATTTTTCTCGTAGACGTATACCTAAAACCTTTCCAACTTTTCAATAAAACAAAAGGTTCCTATTTTAAAGAATTTAAACAATCAGTAGCCAGTTAGACACACTTGACCAGTTCAAATGCAGTAAGACACCAACTATCAAATTTAAAGACACTTAACATTTACTACAACTTTAAGTAACACACCCATTAATAACAAGACCAAGCACACCAATTAACAATTAAACAGGCATTAAACACTTACTATGCCTAGGTAGCATGCCAGTTCACAGTTAAACAGCCATACTTAATTTCATTAAATGCCTATTTATTATTGGATGACTTATTTTCCAGGAATAATCCCAACAGACAAATTCAGGGCAGGGTTTTAAACCTGTACAAACAGAAGCTAGTCTCAACCCCCAAACAGAATAGTACCAAGAAAACAGAAAGGTGTAGATGGCAGAGAAAGGGGTATCATTCTGGAAATGTGACTTGCCACACCAACTTCCTGATTCACTTTTTTTCCCCTTCAATGAGGTTTTTATTGAGATATAATCATTTAAAATATGCAATCAGTGGTTCACAGTATCATCATAAAGCTGTTCATTCACCATTACTATCAATTTTTAAACATTTTCATTACTTCAAAGAGTAAAAATCAGAATAAAAATAAAAAGAACACCTAAAACATTCCATAAATCACATATGCCCCTATTGTTTATTTATTTTTGTCTTTTTTTTCCTTACTCATCTTTCCATACACTGGATAAAAGGAGTGTCCATCACAAAGTTTTCACAATCACATGGTCACACCTTAAAAACTGTAGTAGTTAGGTTCAGGTGTCAGCTTGCCCAGATGATGGTACTCAGTTGTTCTGTGCTATTGACTTTAATCATCAGTGTGTGAAATTCACCTATGGCTGATTACATCTGTGGGCTGCTAAGAGAAGTGCCTTTTGCAATGAGTGATGTTTAATTTAATTAGCTGGAGGCTTAAAAGTGAGAAGACAGTTCAGCAGAGCTCAGCAGCCCAGCACACCTCAGCTTAGAGTTCAGAGCCTGCTCATCCCCAAATGTTTGAAGATACACAAAGGACATGCCCTAGGGAAATCGGGGTGAACTCAGAAACCTAGAGAGAAGCCCAGCAGACATTGCTGCACATCTTTCCAAATTAGTAAATATATAACTAAATAAATACTTTTATAAAAGCCATTTCATATCTGGTGCATTGCATTCTGGCAGTCTTAGCAAACTAAAATGGAATCTCTATAGTTATTCAATCATCTTCGAAAACCAAGGCTACTTGATTAAAGTTCATTGCTTTCAGATATTTCCCTGTAGCTATGTCAATACACCAAAAAAAAAAAAAAAAAAGAAAAGGAAGGAAAGGAAAGAAAAAGGATATCTATATAATGCATGAGAATAACCTCCAGACAGGACCCTCAACTCTGAAATCTTTCAACCACTGAAACTTTATTTCTCCTTTTTGGTCTCCTATTTTATTCCCAGATGCCAGGGCCAGGCTCATCCCCAGGAGTTATACGTAGGGTTAGGGCAGTTAGTTCATCTGTGGAGTTGGCTTAGAGAGATAGATGCATCTGAGCAGCAAAAGAGGCTCTCTGGGGGTTACTCTTAGGCAAAATCATAAGTAGGCTTAGCTTCTCCTTTACATAAATAAGTTTTATAAGAGCAATCCCCCAAATCAAGGCCTGTCCCATCAAATTGGCAGTCCCCAATGCTTGTGGGAATATCGGGTCTTCCCCAGGTGGCGAACTTTAATATTTCCAACTTTTTTCCCCACTCCCTCGAGGGGACTTTGTGAATACTTTTAATCTTCTGCTCAGTTTACGCTGGGATTTATCATGGCATCACACCAACTTGTATAAACCAGCAAGATCTTACTCTCTGTTCTTGGTTTCATGTAATTATAGTGTTTGAATAAGCTGACCATACGACCTAAATTAGATAGTATGGTGCCAAAAATATAAATTTTGCACCTAATAAACATCCCTTCTTTTTTTCTCACACAGAAGTTGAAGTTTAAACATACAGTCAATATCATCCTTTACCCTATAATTGGATTTACCTTAATCCTACCCAGATCATCTTCATTCATATCTTTAATTCAAGTCTTTTTCAGTATTTTTAACAGTTGCTATATGAGGTAATTCTGGCTTTCATAGCTATAGAACTCTAGCTCCTTGTCTCAGGTATCACACACAAATATGCAAAGTTCCATGGAATGGCTAGTTTATACACAAAGAGTTTACTATCACAGAAATTAAAAATAACAGCTCCAGCTCCAGAATAGATGTGACTGCCCTAAGAGTTTACAATCTAGGAACCTTTAAATAGGCTTCATCTATCAAACTATACTATCAAATTTAATTCTCAGAGTCTGCCCATTATAGTTAGCCCATGTTAGTGAGGCATTCTAATATTTGTCTTTATTTCTGGCTTATTTCACTCAACTTACTGTCTTCAAGTTTCATTCACTTAGTTGCATGCCTCATGACTTGTATCTGGCAGTCTTTCAATAGTCCAGTGCATGTATGCACCACAGTTCCTGTTCCAATCTGCAGTTGATGTACCCTCAGGTCACCTCCATCCATGGCAATCTCCAAATACTGCCACCATAAACAACAGTGTGCAAATGTCCATTTCACTTATCTATAGGGTTGCAGGACCACACAGCAGCTCTACCGCCAGCCTTCTGTGGATCCACCCCACTGCCCTACAGCAGGGTTGCACCACTCTACTTCCCTAGCAGCAGTGAATATGTACAGTTCTCTCGTCACATTTTCTACAGCACTTGTATCTCTCTGTTCATTTTTAAACAGTTTTATTCACACATTATATGATCCAACCTAAGTAAAAAAAAAAAATCAATTTTTTTTTTTCCATTTCCAATCAGATGTTCAGACTTGAAACTATAAATTGCCTCTCTCTTTGAAGCTTTTTAAAAGTGTTATGGTCTGGAGTACCAGCAGCCCAGAGGAAAACCCTATTGCCAAGCCTCTAGGTGAAAGAATGTCTGGTAGCTGAAAAAGCCTTGGTTACCACACTTACCTGCTCTGCTGGGGCTCCAGAACTTTGGGCAGTTGTGTTTCTTAAGAATCTTGGTCCCACCTGAGTCACCACATTGTTATAAGACAAAGCAGGTGGGTTCTTTTCCCGATGCACTTAATGACCAATTCCTGAGACACTGGGGTTTCAAAGAGAGTGTATTGCTAGGCACAAAGCATGAGAGCTAATGGCCTATTGGCCCCAAAATCTGTCAGCCCCAAATTGCAGTAATTCTGATCATTTTATAGTATAAAAAGATGGACAGATTTTAGGATAATGAGCACAATGACTCCAGATCATGAAATCAGAGGTGATCTAATTATTGAGCATATGCAGATTGATAACATGCTTAGGCACAGAACATATGTAAATAAATGGTGGCCTTAATATGAGGATATATATGATTTTTGTTATTATAATGAAGCATAGGTCACTTTTAGGTTAGTATCTAAGTTATTGTGCCTGTCCAATGGGCCCATTTTGGTTAGATCCAACTTCAGTTATCAAAATAACTTTGGACTTGGGGTGGGCTGACCCATCACCCTTCATTAATAAATATTAGGGGCTTTCTTCAATGATCACAAGACTCCAAATTTGAAAAATTGAATAGAAATGTACAAGTGAGGGTCGGTCAGAAGTTTTTACAATCACAAGAGAATAAAGTAAATGCTATACAATCATTAACAGAGATCATGGCAGTGGATTACAGTTCAAAGATTTCAGGTATTTCTGTCTACTGCAATATACCAGAAAGCAAAAATGAATATGTATTTAATGATTCAGCAAACTATAACCCTCCCTTAAGTCATAACTCAGTTACAATGTCTTAGCTCACCAGGCTGTTATGACAAGCGCCACACAGAAATATATTGGCTCAGGTCTATGAGACTAAGTCCATAACTGAGACATCTCCAAGGTGATCATTTCTTTACAAAGTCACCAATGTTTTTGTGCTGGCTAATGGGGATTCTTGGGCTTCCTTTGTATGTGTGTCTCTTGTTATCTGGCTATATATTTTCCTTTATTTTCAGGATTCTCTCTTGGCTTCCAGCAGCTCTTCCCAGCAGCTTTCTCTAAGTCTGAATTTTTCCTCTTTATAAAGGACTCCAGTAATCAAGTTTAAGAAGCGATCTCATTGAATTTTGGCAAATAATTTTAAATGACATATTGATAACATCCTATCTATAATGGGCTCACAACTAATTATATGTGGATTCAGATGAAGAATATGTGTAAATTGGGGTGCCCTTTTCAGTTTACCATATGTGACTTTCTCCAGAAATGCTTACATATATATTTAGAAGATAAACATTTGGACTAATTTCACATTGGAATTTTGGCAGGTGGGGATGGAGAGTGAAAGAAAATGATGAGGTTGAATTAGAAATATTAGCAGAAGATTGACCAAGTGTATTAGTTAGGCTTCTCCAGAGAAACAGAATCAACAGGGAACACTTGCAAATATGAAATTTATAAAAGTGTCTTACATGACCGCAGGAACACAGAGTCCAAAATCCACAGGGCAGGGTGTGAAGCCGACGACTCTGATGGAGGGTCTGGATGAACTCCACAGGAGAGGCTCACCAGTGGAAGCAGGAATGGAACCTCTGAGTCCTCCTTAAAAGGCTTCCCGTGATTAGATTTAGCATCACTAATTGTAGAAGACACTCCCCTTTGGCTGATTACAAATGGAATCAGCTGCGGATGCAGCTGACGTGATCATGACCTAATCCTATGAAATGACCTCATTGCAACAGATAGGCCAGCACCTGCCCAATCAGATAAGCAGGTACCACAACTTGGCCAAGTTGACACATGTGCCTAACCATGACACCAAGGTAGACTTCACACTTATCAATGCTTCCCTTGTAACTATTCATTTATCCACTTTTCTCCAAAATTGTATCAGAGTAATCAGAACTTCTGCATTAGGATAAGCACACTACTTTGTTTCCCCCTCAGTACATCCATTAATATTTCCTCCATCTCTTTGCCTCAACACAAAAGTAGTTCTTCCCTGGGGATACAAGTTGTCCCAGTGCCTTTCACGTTGATATTGATCATTCTCCAAAAAGAAAGGGAAACTTAAGATAGGCCATCTTAAAGCAATATCCTACAGTTATTGGGCTTCTGAGAAGTCCTATTTCAGGTAAAATGGTATGAAAGAAAAGCATGTTTGGTGGGGTCAAACGAGTTAGCTCTGTCCTCTTAGGAAGGAGTCAGTAATGGGATGAACTGATTTCTCACAGCATCTGAAGATGGATGTAGAGATATGGTGACTCTTGACAACTCTACAAGAATTATCGGACAAGCAAGAACCCAAAAGACATCCTCAGGGGGAGATAGTGAACAGGAAATCAAGGATATTAAAATTCAGTGTTAATAGAAAGATCTGAAACTAGAAATCACACGCGAGGAAAATCATTTCTTCATTAGTAACAATATTCCATAGGTGTATTTTTTTTTTATGTAAGCAAAGTTTTTATAAACGGGGTGCAGTTAAGTGCAAATATTTTAAGAATAACTTCATGATTGTCTCCGTAATATATCTTACACTTCCTTGTTTTTAAATAGAGATGTTTCTTTTAATATAAGATATTAAAATGGTATGTGCTCTAGTTTGCTAGCTGCAATCATTTTTAGTTAGTAATAAATAACTACAAAGCCTTATTTATGGTTTTATTTTAGAACATATGGATATTTTCTCATTTACACACAACCATGTAATGTTGATTCTTCTTATTCCTGCTGCTTCTGTGAGGAGGTGAGATAGAATTCCTTGTTATCATTTGCCTATCTCTGTCATTGCCATAACATTGGGTCATTATTTGTAAAGTTTAACCTTCTTTTGACTAGGAAAACAAATAGTCATTCTTTGTGAATTTATTTAAGCTAAGAATAAAGGTGAATTGAAATTCAGATATGAGTAACCTTTCCTAAGCATATTGCAAATAAATAGAAGGTCTATTTCCATAAAAAACTTCACTTTTTATTTCTTCTTCTCCACCTTTACCTCTTCCTCATCTTGTTCTTTCCCTTCCTTTTCCCGTCTTCTCCCCTTATCCTCCTCCTGCTCTCTTCCATTTCCTTCTCCTACTCCTCTTCTACTATAATTATTACTATCATCACTACAAGTCACAATCATAATTACTATCACCAGCATTCCAGTCAATAAATAATTTTGATAAACTGCTTCCTATGTACTATACAATATGCTATATTTATTTCATGTATAATCACATACATGATTCAGGCTAAAAACAATCCTTGAGGTAGTTCATATTTAATTTGCATTTTGTAAATGATAAATATTGGGCTCTGTATGGTAATTTAACTTCCCCATAATGAAACAGGTGAGAGAACTTTTCTCATATTACTGACCTTCAGCATCAGAATCCCTGTAATTATTGCTGATCTATTAGAACCCATCCCTGACCTATTATGCCAGACTCCCCAGGGTTGTGAATCTCAATTCTGAATTTTCAGAAAATTCTCTAGGTGATACTAATGCATCTTAAAGCCTGACAACTATTGAGCTAATAAGTGGTAAAAATAAGATATTAATACAGGTACTTAGGCACTCTGAAATTAGGCATTCTTACCTCTGCTATAATGCAAATTAATATATTTAATGTGAGTATCATGAGGTTTGAGTCAATGGCTCTCAAGATATTTAATTCATGTACTTTTTGATATCCATTTATTTTTTATGTATTGTAAGATTCTCAATTTTTTATTAATTTGTTTTACCTAGAATCATTGTTAGATTCTGCTTCTATTTGATATATAATTTTTGTTCAAAATATTTGATGGAAACTTTCTTATACATAAATACAATTGCAATTACATAATATCTGTAAATATGTTTTGGTTGTAAAACATAAAATTGTTTCTATTCATAGGGACAGTTTCTTTTAGAAATATAATATCATTGTATGTTTTCAACAATGTCCTATAGATTCCTCATTTGTTACCATAATAGATGGATTATGAGTTGTTAGCAAGCCAAAAACACAAATCCTTAATGTTTACACCTTGAACCAAGATTTTACAATCACATATTTTAGGCTATAAAAATTCTACTTGGTTACCCTTAGTTTTTGTACACAAATTCACTTTTATAATTTTCCCATTTAACATGAGCTTAAATATCTAAGCATAATATTTGCAATGAAACAAAAAAAGCACTGATAAAAACTATTTCAAAAAAAGCCTTTTCTTTATTATTCAAGGGCATTTTGTCAAGCTCAATTATATTGAGCTATGCCATGTAGTAAGTTCTTAAAGTTATTGCAATGAATAGGAGAATATGACTTATTTCTTTAAACTGCAATAGGCAGAAAAAAATTCCTTGAAATTGTGACTAAAATAACAGTAAAAAATGGTCTTGGTGAGGACTTCTATGAATTATATTGATGAATCCAGGATTTACAATTGCTCAAATCTCTTATTTTTCTTTGATAGGTGTTTTAGTTTGGAAGCTGCTGGAATGCAATATACCAGAACTGGAATGGCTTTCGAAAGGGGGTAATTTAATAGGTTACGCATTTACAGGTCTAAGGAAGTGAAAGTATCCACATTAAGACACCAACAAGAAGTTACCTTCACTCAAGAAAGGCTTATCTATCTGGTACAGCTCTGTCAGCTGGCAAGTCATGTGGCTGGCATCTGCTGGTTCCTTGCTCTTGGGCTCCATTGCTTTCAGCATCTGTTGCTGTGGGTGTTCCTCACCTTGCTTCTCTGGGGCTGGTTTTCATCTCTTGTCTTCCCTTATCTCACTCCAGATTCAGGTTTGCTTAACATCTTATGAGAAGGCACCTGGCAATATCTGCTGGGCTCCAAGCATCTCCAAACATCCATTTCTCTGATCTCTGTTGGCTCTGTCATTTCTGTTGGCTCCCTCTCTGTTGGTTCTGTCATTTCTGACTCTCCAAAATGTTTCCTGTTTTAAAGGATTCCAGTAAACTAGTTAAGATGCACCTGGAATGGGTAAAGTCACTTCTCCATCTCATCAAAAGATCACACCCACAATTAGGTGTGCCATGTCTCCATGGAGATAATCTAGTCAAAAGCTTCCAATCTAAAGTATGAAACAGGATTAAAAGAATTGGTAAACCAGCCCAATATGTTAATTTTTTTTTTTTTTTTGCTATTTCTTCATCCTTGCCTTTATTTAGTGGATGAGGTAGTCAAATTCGTGAAATATAGGAAAAATAACAATGTATTAACAACCTTAAAATGAAGATATTGTTGGTAAGGATGAGATTGTGCTTGTAGAGCATAACTTGTTATTCAGGCATGATTT